>BQNB010065436.1:0-34939 GCA_026074375.1 Tanacetum coccineum
GTTCATTGATTAGTACTTAGTTCACACTTAAGGATCTAAATACCTCACTTGGCAAGCATTTTCTTTTTATATATTTCTTTAGTTAAATTGCTTAGTATGATATTAATTAGTATAATATAGTTTATCTCTTAAAAATTAGTTTAAAAACAAAACAAAAATATTTGATAATCAAGCATTAAACGAAAAACATTAACGTAAATCTCAAATTCAATTCTCGCCGTGGATACGACATCCGAAAGATTAATTTTCACTTGTCCTCAAGTGATTATTACATCCAACGGGAACTACTTATATATTACTTCGACACGCTTTTGACGTATATCGTATCTCCCTCGTGGGTTTATAAAACAATCAAAAGATTTAAAATGCGAGAATACGAACTCACCTTAATCGAAAGTATCCAATCAAACAACTCAACACGAGCAAACAACTTCACGTCTCAACAACGACCTATATATAATATATATATATCGGTACGTGACTACGAGAACATATATCGTATAATCATAACTAGCATATATATAATTATATACCACAATCTCCAAGTGCGACGCAAAACATTTTTTTCGACGCACCAACAATGACACAACATTTACCACAAAGTTTTTATTTTTAGTAAGTTTCCAAAAGTAAGGATAATATAGAATCCAAAATAATATTTCATTATTATTTTACTAACTTAACCAATCTCTTGACATATCAAGATATGGCTTGCATACTCGATTCATAGCGCTTCTTTGTGAGTGAATTTCACATCATCCATGCATAAGTATATTTAAGATGGCCTAATTGTAACACCCCCATTTTTGACATATAGCAGCGGAAGCTAATCTGGGGTATTACTTCAAAGTGCAACAGTCATAATCATAGAAAACGACTCAAAAGAGATGTTTTTCAAATAATTAACTACAAAAATCCCTTTATGAAACGATCTCGACTTAACGAAACCCCAACTTGCTTCGCTCGATAGGGTTATACTTGCCCGAATGTGTTCTTAGTTTAATCCCGGTAATCCTTGTTATAAATTTAAAACCTCGTGCAAGACGCATCAAGTATGTTGTTTGTTGTGTGTAGACATTTTTTTTATCTAAGCTACTTACTTCAAGTTTTTGATCTCTAGTTTCCTAATGACAATCTAACTTGTGTTAGGAATTCTAAGTATCTGCACGTTTCTTACTCGACTGAGGCATCCCATGTAGTCTCTTATCATACAAGGGTGTTGATGAGGTGTCATTTTATACACTTTTTCGGGGTCATTTAACCCCCTAAATCGTGCATTTATGCCCTAAATATGGACTTAATCGTTCTTTTTCAGGTATTTAGCATTTGGAAGGCATTTGGAGGAAATACATGTTACTTGGGCTCATTTGGAGAAGAAATGGACAAGACCATGGAACTACACCAACATCTCTCAAGATTATGTTCTCAGCGGCTGAAGACGGCGTCACAAGATACACGTGACGCCGTCACAATTCATCCCATGACGGTGTCACAAGAAATCACGACGGCGTCAGCTCGCACGACCTAGTCCAAGATCAAGAATATTCTACTTCATGACGGCGTCACAATTAAAACGAGACGCCGTACTACGCAACGATTTTTTCATATCTATTTACAAACCCAAAAAATATTAGGGGTTTTAAGTGTGTTAACTTTAGAGTAAAAAAAGGCGTGACCCGAACCTTGTTTGTTCTCGAGCGTTTTAGGACAAATTTTAAGGCTTCAAAACCCTATTATAACTCCTTCAATTCATGTTTTAATAAAGTAATATTATCTTAATCATTCAATATGTCTTGATGTTTGATTCATTATTGTTCTTGCTTTATCTTTAACATGCTTGGCTAAACTCCCTATTGTGTTCATTTATGATTGTATAAAACCTAGAATGTAGATCTTAGTGGTGTTGCTTCTTATGATGAATATGCATGTTAGGCTTTTGAAAACCAGCCTTTGTCTCTATCGCTATTGATATGTCTAGGGAAACATGATTGTGTGAAGGATACCATCGGGTAACAGTCTTTATACTACCTTGCCCTTTATATGGTTGATCCACTTTTAATATATTTCAAATGCATTTAATATACTCTTGGGGGCCTTGTAATAGTCTTTATACTACCTTACTTGTGCATTGCCTCAACGGAATATTAAGTAGACGGGGTTCGTGTAATCTGTTCATGATTTAAGAAATAATTACGTAGATCATCACAAATGTGACAAAGCAATAACAACTAGGAGAAACAATCTAGGGAGTAATACATGATTAAACGAATACAATCTCTTTATTATATTGTTATCACCTTTAGCGTAGTTTATCATTTTTAGTTTAATAGCTTAAAACCAATACCATCATCTCAATCTATATAATTTATCCTCTTTCATAAATATAAAAACATAAAAAATAATCTTCCTTCAACCCTTAGAATTCTGTTCGACCATGATTAGGCATTCCCAAACTGATTCCCCTAGAGACGATATAACAATCCCCCCGAGTCTTGCTATACTACTATATCAACGGTTAGGTACTCTGCCTAGAGAATTGTACAACCTCTTATAGATGTCCCTTACGACATATCCGCATCAAGTTTTTGGCGCCGTTGCATGGTGAATAGTTAGGTTTTGATCATAGTTTACTTATTTCTACTTACTTGAAATCCTTTCAAGTGAGACGTTAATTTCCGCATATAGCTTTATGTAGTCTATCTTTTTCTTCTGTGTTAATTGTTTAATATAATCCATTCTCGTTCTATACCACCATGGGAGAGAGAATCCTATCCGTACTCTTGGAGACTACTCCAAACCTAGCCACAAGGGCTACAGAAATATCATTGAGCTCCCCGTAGGGAACAATGTGGTACCTCTTCGATCTGACACAATCCGGTTGGTGCAAAATGGATGCTCATTCCACAGACTTCGGTGCGAGGATCTCCAAACCAACACACTCTAAGGGATTTCTTAACTAGTGGGCTCACTTTGACTTTGTGGTGGTAAAAATAAGGAAAGAAAAGCGCCTGCGTTTATTTCAATTTTCCCTCTCAATCAAGCATGCAATGGGCTTTGAACGTCTTTTAGCAGGGTCCATCACCACATTGAGGTAGGTATTAATACTGTTTCCTTGCTCAATTCCTTTCCATCGTAGGACGCAATACTCTGCAATGATATCTTGATGTTTCAATAACACATGGAGAATCTTTATCTGAAGCATGACTCGTTTCAAGGACTTTACTACAAAAATAGTCCCTCATTTTTTTTTTCCCCATTTCAATGGGGGGGGGAATTCGAATCGTGGCTTTAAAATCCTAATTTTTTTATGATCATGTCTCCTTTCATCTTAAATGCAAGATTGACTGCGCCGCCGGCGGCAAACTCCGCAATAAGAATGCCGACGAATCTTGGAAAATCATTGAGAACCTCGCTCTCTACGACCATGAGGGCTGGAATGACACAAAAGGATTCGCCAAACCAGTCAAGGATATTTCTACACCTCAAGGCACATCAAAACCACCTGACCGAAGACTTCTTGAGCTTGAAGATCAGATTAACTTCTTACTAAAGGGGTCACGACCGGCGCCCACACCGAGCTCAACACACACCCTTCAAGCTTATTTTAAAGCAGTCTATTCGAACTCTCGTCCGCAAAACCAAAATGAACCGCCAATGCTGAACCTCTTCGCTCTTCGTAAACGTACATGTCCAAACCCTCAGCCACAAGAATTATGAACCACATTTGAGGCTCGAGTACTAGACTACATGGCAACACACACTGAACGAATGAAGAGATTTGAAAATGCCATTTTCAAGCAACATGAGGAGATCAATGGTAGGATGACTGAAATGTTTGGGCTTCTTAAGGAACTTACAACCAGCAAGGCCCCTAAAAAAGTACTGATTAGAGAAGAGGCCAAATCCCCCGTCACCAAAAGCGTGAATTCCATCTCTCATCATAGAAGAGAAAGAAAAAATGACATATACGACGTAGCAACCAGCGATGATAGTAAAGAAACTGATGGACCAGATATGGAGGTGTCAGTAAAGGAGGCCGAGACAAAGAATGAAGCTGAAAACGGGGCCAAAAACAAGCCAATCAAAAAACCTAAGAAAGAAGAAGTAGTGGAAGCACCCAGTTCTCAGCCTGTAGAGTATTATTTGAAGCATAGGATTAATGAAAAGCTAATCGATGGACTAATTGATAATAATAGGTTCAATGACTCTTTGTCAGGGGCCCGAGTTGGAAAGTAAAAGGGAAAGACATATAATGTGTTGCCTAAGGGGCCTGTTTATGAAGCGATCCTCAAGAAAAAGATAACAAAGAAGGACATTAGAGGAAACTTTGAAATACCTTGCAGTATAGGAGGCCTTAAACAAAACTTATCGACGAGGGGCCTGCTGAGACAGACATTAGACTCTCACTAGCTAGCCACTCGTATATCGACCCTTTAGGAATAGCTGAGGACATATTAGTTAAGACCGTTAAACATGTGTACCCCGTGGACTTTGTGATTCTAGACATTAAGGAAGACGAAAAGAGGCCTTTCGTCTTAGGAACACCATTCTTAACAATGGCCAAGGCCGTGATTAAGTTTGACAAGGGCACCATAACTCTGAGGTCTGGAAAGAGTAAGATAAGTTTCCATATGATACCTGAATCCCTCGGTACGATAGAGAGAGGAGTCAATAATGACATATACCCTATAGCCCCCACTATGACTGTGAATAGACTAGTCCTAGAATGGGAAGAAAGGATAAGACTAGACTTCACCAAGAAAAGGAAATAGAGTTTGACCAATGGAGAAGCAAGAATTTTAAAAATGAGCATCCTGCTCTCACAAAAGTTAGAGGAGAAATGGATGATGAAGGAGAAGTCACGTAAGGACATGTGACTTCGAGTCTAGCTACAAGACTCATAAATAAAGAAAAGTGCTTTTTGGGAGGCAACACAATATTTACTTTTCCTGCATATTAGGAGTGTCGTGTGTTTTAACTCTTTATTGTTTGTATTATTATGTTTGAATTAGTTTGTAATCATGCTTTGTTTGTTTGTAACTTCGTTTTATTTGCAATCAAAGGTATTTTGCAATGAAATAAGTGTAGGGGAATTATCCGGTTTCTAGAACCAAATTTAAACATTTAAATTAAAATTGTGTAGATTAATTCGCGTCAGTTTCGAGTCATATGATTTGAATTGTTTTTTCTCAGGTTTTATGCGCATTTTACTGCAGGATGTTACTTGTTTTTCTTTTCCCTTTATTTGTTTTTACGGGTTACCTTCTATAGAACATTGGGGGACAAATGGTCATTAAGTGTAAGGGAAAATAATCCTTAGATACTATTCCATTCATTTGACATTTGCTTTTTCTTATAACGATGAGGTACATATAGCGAAACATAGCATTTTAAATATAGGTAATTTTGACCAAATTTAAATTTTTTTATGAACACATACCGCTGATGAAAACCCGAGTATTATTAGAGTCTCATGGAAAGGACATGGGTATGACTAGACATAATCCCTCAGGAATTCCACCCTAAATTGTGAGGTTCGCATATTAGATCTTTAGGAATTCGGGTATCCATTTTTGATACCCAAAGATAGTTTATACCTTTAGCTTTCTCGAGTTAAGGAGTGAGCAATCATGTGTATCTATTTCATCATTACAGATGTGTATATGTGGTTTTTGTGCCTTTTCTAGAGCATTGAGATCGGTATTAAATTATATGAGTGTACCGGTAGTATATTAAATTCTAGAAAATTGATATGTGATGAATCCGTGATCGCTAGTAAAGTATTAGGACTTTGATTGATATGAGGACATTTGGATACCATGTTTTAAGACCTTTTAAGTGTTATGCATGGTCACGCCGTTGATATGATTACTATCTCAACCTGTGACATGCACTCTTTTTAGTACAGAATACCCATAGTACAACCTTCGAGCGATCCTTTGTCAGGTTTTTGTAATATTTTTGGTGGATCTCCAGATTTTAATGCAGAGCATTGTTAGCCCTTATATCCATTCGTTACACCCAAATCCGCCTGTAGCCTTACCTTGTAACGTCTTACTTTTAGTACATTATTGTGTTTAACCCAAGTTAATTATTGAGTACACGGTTGCTAAGTCCTTATCCTTGTTAAATATTGTTTGGGACGATTGGGATTCATGGTAGTATTTATTTCGCGGAAGAATGGGGAAGAAAAGTTAAATTAATACCCCCATATGTTTGTTAGATGATCTCCATGTTATTTGATCCACCTCAAATCGGGTCATTAGTTAGATTGTAATTATCGAGCATGTAAAAGCTCAAGTGTAGGGGTACGTGTTATAAACCCCAAGTTATGTATTATGTTATTCAAAAATAGAAAAGAAAAAGAAAAGAGTTTGAGGTAGAGTTTTGTAGAGTTTGTATTTCATTAGTCCGAGTTTCTTGTGCTTAGCCAATACAATATACAGGCGTGTATCTGTGTATATAATTAGCTTACATTCTACTCTAATTTCACCTAATAGCAACCATATGCTATACCATACAGTTTACGTTTCCTATTATATGTTATCTTAAACCTTTCACCCCATAAACCTTTAAAAAGGACCTCTTAGCTGTAATGAATAATGATTGTGTGGCGAGGGAACGTGTGCGTTGTTGGAACGCCGTGCTGGAGGTTTGAACTCATTTACCAAGCTTTATGGTAATTCATATGCTATGACAGGTAATGAAGTGTTGTTTTTCCATTTCCCCACCATGATGTTATGAATTTATTATACTCAACTATGTGTGATAGATGTATTCCCACACACACTTATGTGAGGGGCTAGTATTCTTCTTTTTGTGCTTTTAAATTTCGAGGGTCTAGAAGGGTTCTGTTATAATATACTTTTAAAGAGTAGGTTATTATGTCCTTTAATTATGCTAATTGTCTAGGTAGCAAAAGCTCATTTTACTTGAGGACAGCAAATCCCAAGTGTAGGCGGTACTGATGAGGTGTCATTTTCATACATCTTTTTCAGGGTCATTTTAACCTCCTAATTGTGCATTTATGCAAAAATAGGTAATTAATGTTCATTTTTAGGTATTTTGTATTTCTGTATGGATCTTGGAGGATAATACCATGTAACTTGGGCTCATTTGGGAGAAGAAACGGACAAGTACACGGACTAACCCAACATCTCTCAAGATTATGTTCTAAGCGGTTGGTGACGGCGTCACAAGATAACGAGACGCCGTCACAATTCATCCCACGTATGATGTCTTATGATATCACGTCGACGATAGCTGCAGACAGACCCAGATCTAGAATATTCTATCTTCAGACGGCGTTCACGATTAATAATGCGAAGCGTCGCTCAACGATTTTTTCTATATATACAAACACGAAATTAGGGTTTTAAGTGTGTGACTTTAGAGTAAAAAAGGGAGACGAACCCTAGTTCGTTTGGCAGCTTATTAGGATGATTTTAGGGCTTTAAAACCCTTTGTAACTCCTTCAATTCATGTTTTAATCAAGTAAGACTATCTTAATCATTCAATATGTCTTGTTGTTTGATTCATTATTGTTCTTGCTTTATCTTTAACCATGCTTGGCTTGAACTCTATTGTGCTGTTTATGATTGTATAGAAACTAGAATGTAGATCTTAGTTGGGTTGCTTCTTGTGATGAATATGCATGTTAGGCATTAGAAAACCAGCTTTTGTCTGAATTGTTGTTGATATGTCTAGGGAAACATGATTGTGTAGAACGGATACCATCGGGTAATAGTCTTCATACTACCTTGCCCCTTATATGGTTGATCCACTTTTAATATATTTTAAATGCTTTAATCTACTCTTGGAGGCCTTGGTAATAGTTTTTCATACTACCTTAAATTATGTGTTGCCTGAAGGGAATATTTCAGTTGTGGGATGGGTTGGGTAATCTGTTCATGATTTAGGAAATAATTACATAGATCATCACAAGTTGACCAAGCTCAATTATAAACTTCGGAGAAGCAATCTACGGGGTTTAATACATGATTAAATGAATACAATATTTTTATTATATTGTTATCATCTATTAGTGTAGTATTATATTTATTTAATTTGCTAAAAACCAACCCAACCTCTTCAAAACAATAGATTTTACATGCTTTCATAAAATATAAAAACACAAAAATAATCTTCTCTCAACCCCTAGAATTCTGTTAGACGTGATCAGGCCTTCCCAACCTTTCCCTAGAGAACGATAACAAACCCCCGAGTCTTGCCTAATATACTAAACGGTTAGGTACTCTGCTAGGGAGTTGTAAAAACTTATTGTAGAGTCCTTACGACAACCGCATTAGGTGTTCGGTAAAGTTTTTTCTAGACGTCGAGATAAATAAGAAAAAAATGGTTCATTAGTTTACTGTGGTGGTTGTTGTTTTTGCTTTATCGGGTTGTCTTCTCAACACATTTTGTAGTCTATTTGGTTGTACGAAACGACATTTGAAGTGATGCTTTAGAAATGCGTTCGATGGTATACTTTTGCATTTTATAAACGAAAAAATTCACATCTAAGTTAGCAAGAGGCAAAATGCATATGAACTGAAATCTACAAAAGCCTAGCCTACGCTATTGTGGTATGCAATTTAGGGTTTTATTCTTGTATGCATTTGTTTTTGTAAAAGAATACCCGTGTATCGGATATTTTGATAGGGAATTGTGATATAAATATATGTTTTGTAGTATTGGGTAAGATGATTTCTTTTTACTAGTTTTTCGCTTTCATATAGTCCGTGTGGTGATGTAGCCCTAGATTTTGCTAGCATTGTGTTGTCCATCTGTGTTTATCGTTTCGAGGCAAGTATACATCATATCTTGTTTAGAGATTCCCTTGCTTTATATTTATTGTCATCACCTAGCAATGTTTGACTGGTATGGTTTCTTTGAAATGAACATTCTCTTTGATTGTCAGAACAATTCTCGGGACATAGACTTTTTCGCCCACTCTATTTACTTCACTTGCGCTTCGATTAATTTAGACCACAACTTTATTACTATCATCCTTTTGTCGTTACATCGCCCGCCTTAAAAATTGACGTTCCTTAGAAGCATAATAGGTGTGTTTTGACTTTAAGTTCTAGTTCGTAAGGTGGAAATCCTAAGAATTCAAGAGTTTTCAGATACTCTAGTGGATATACATTAGCTCTACTGCTGATCCATCGCATCCGAGGGGAGCCACATCATCTGAGCTTTCGTAATTTATGCTCTCTTCTCCTACCATTTCTAGAATCCTCAAGTTGATAATGTCAGCAGTGTCATTTCTTGGACATATTATGGCCTTCTACTGCAATTCTAGTGCATTTGGTATTTGCAGCGTGATTACGTCGTAGATGAAGTTGATCAATTTTGCCAAACCTTTGTCATCATCCTTAAAACAGTATTTATCAGGAATGCTGATCCACGAAGAACTTTGGTCATCATCGCCACGTCTGGTTCTCCAGTTATGTCGTCACCTATGTCGAGAAGCCATGAAGCTAACGACTGTGCTAAAATTCTTTCATCTTTACTAATGCATGGTTGTAGCCGACACATGTTTTCTTTAAGCGTATAAATCTGAATGTGACCAAACTCGATCCGCAATTTAAGTGCTATTATCTAGGGTCTCGATCACCTTGCTTTTCGGCAAATGTCTTGTATCGAAGTCTACCTCCAACTAATTGCCTCCAAATAATGTGTCAGGAGTGTCCAGGATATCCCTGACTATTCTATCCAGTGTTTCGAGACATCGTGTGTCATTCATGGGCAACTCGTCCTAAATTTCAGATCTGTTTGAGTCAGTAAGGTTCTCGCATGCGTGCCCTTCTTAATTTTACACAGGGATTGTTAGGAATTTAGTTTTTAGTGAAGTGATGATCATTATCGATCTCATGAGCCTTTTAATAGTTAGACGATATCAAGCGTGTAATAGTCAATCTAATAGACTAGTGTGTTAGGCTAAGTATTGTAATAGTCCAAGGCTCGGCCCATGAAATCCCACCGGAAGGCCTATGGATCGACCTAAGGGATATATAAGGAACCCTCTCTACACATAGAGAGGGTGTGAGTGTGTGTTTCGTATGTGTGTAAGAGGAACTTTCAAGGAAATATCCAAACACCTCCACCATTATATCTTTCTCTCCTTTCTTCTATATTTTGTTTATATGTGTGAGATTTGTGAGATTTCTAACAGTCTGGGTATCATTCACCATGGTTTCGATCTTGGGTGTTTAGTGATTTTGTGGTTTTGTAGTTTTGTAATTTTCGTTTTGTTTATTCGTGGTTATAAGGGGTTTGTCTTAATTTTGTGGCTATGGCTTATTTTGAGTTTCTTAAGTGATGACATCAAATTAAACATCACTTTCTATAGGCATCATTTATCCCATGAAATAACTATTTGACTATAATTATTGCAAGATAGTTAATAATCATTTGTATTTGAGAAATGCAGTAATTATGAAGTACTTGGTGAAGATTAGCAAAAAGGCACGCATTCTGGAGATTAAACGAAGACATTTTGAAGATTATTGTTCTGACAGGCCAAAACGACGTATCCATCAGGAAGTTTACGGAGTATTGTGCACTTCATTGATTAGATGAATTCGCCGTATCCAGGGAGACCTGTGGAAATACTAGAGGGGAGGTTGAATAGTTCAGGTTTGTTTTTGTGTTAAAATGTTTTCTTTCAAAAAATATTGAGATCGTGCTATAGGTTTAACCAATTCACAATATGAACAAGCAATAACTATCTAAACTAAAACTAGATAACAACAATAATAATGCAAAGAGATAAGGAAAGAAACAACCAAACTAAGACACCAAGATTTTATAGTGGTTCGGCTACGAAGCACCTCTTTGCCCTAATCCACTCCCCGAGTATCCGACTCGAGATTTCACTATGTCAACAAGCTCCCTTTAGGCGGATAAAACCGTTTACATGTCGCTTACGTTATTTTCCGACACTAAGCTAGATGTCGAGTCCTAATCTTAGCTAGAACCAATCTACCACTTCACAAGATATACACACTCACAAGATCTACACTATCGGATCTACATAATATCCGAATCACACAAATACACAAGATAAATACAATGGAGGTTTGGAACTTAGAAGAAGAGAGGATAGATCACTAATCAACACTTTGTTTCTTGACGAATACAAGTGTTCTTCTCTTGCACTTGATAGAGAGGAGAGATGAGATGAAGAAGATAAGATTAGATCACTTGAAACAAGATCTAAATATGTTAGTGATCAAGAGTTTTAGTGAGAGAAAGAAGTTTTAGAGAGAGAGAGAAGACTGAAAAATTTTGTGCAAAGAGGAATGTTTTTCTGTTGGGAATGGAGCAGTATTTATAGACAGGAAATCCCAACGGTCATCTGTGGGCGGTCCCGACGGTCCCAGATATATATGGAGGCCACCAAGCCTATAAGGGGGCCACCCATAGACTCCGCTCCTGTTTTTGTCTTTTTTTGGTGAAGGTTGTAACTGATATAGAACCTTTCATTTTGGGGAGAAAATTTGAAATTTAAATTTTAAGTTTTTAATAAAACTTTTCTTTTAATTAGAAAATATTTTGTAAATGTATTTTTAAGTGATCACTAATCATGCTTAATGATTTTGTTTGTCCATACCTTAAGTGATCACTAATCTTAGAAATATAATTTTACATTTAATAATTTGTAAATGTTTATATTTATCGTAAACGTTTTTACATTTTGTTATTATCAAAACAATGAGAGGTCGAAAAATAGAAATAACGTTTTTAGACATTATTTGTATCAACAATCTCCCCTTTTTTGATGATGACAAAATATAAACTCATTTTAAATAAAATTAAAGGTTTCAAATTATTAATGAGTTTTGTTCCATTTCTCTCCCTTTTTGTCGAATTCAAAAAGGATGATTGTCGAATTAGAGAGGTGAGAAAGAAATCAACGATATCAAGACTCCCCCTTTATGTGAGCTCCCCCTTGTTTTGGGGCACCAAGGGATCGATCTTACGAAAATTGTTTGCTACAAAACAAAATTAGAAGTACAAGTGCAAGACAAATATCTTGAAACATAGAAATTTTAGATTAAGTCACCCATAAGGAGTTTCATTCCATAAGTAGGAAACTCATACAAAAATAAACATAAGTAGTTAACTTATACAACATATAACACCTCGTGTTTTAGGTCATTGTACGACATTATGTAATTCATAATTTATTTTTAGGGTTTTACGCGTTTGCTCTTAAATCATAATCGTTAAGCTAAATCGCGTAAACTAAATATATTCAATTGTAAAAGGGCTATTAAATGAATAAACGTTTTATCAAGCAAGTGTTAAATGTTATATGAGTATAATTATCACTTTTGTTCTCTTATTTTTTATTGGTTACATAAAAATGCTTATGTGTCGCGATATTATAAAACGCGTTTCGGCATTCCCGGAAGCACCAAAACTTAACAACGCTTAAATGAATACCCAAGATTATACCCAATACACAAAATTATAAAAATATCATCTTATTTATGTGTATGTGGCCGGATTTCATGAGATAGGACCAAGCAAATATCAACTTGATAACTACGTGCCCTAATTATCTAAAGGAAGATATTTTCTAAGGAAAATACAAGTTTAACCTTTGTAAGCACTTGACCACTTGCCCTAGGAACCTTCCTTGAAGCCTTGACTTAGTATATAAGGCATTAGCTAGCAAGTATCACACACATATCTCATTTCCAAGGTGTAAAATCAATCAAACTCTCCCATTTCCTTCTCTAATAGCCACGGCTCAAAACTCATAAAATACTCAATCCATAGCTTGATTTTCTATCATCATACAAGCATTCTCACATCATATTTAAGGTATTCTAAGAAGAATTGAAGGGTTGGTTAAGCTTTGAAGAGGTTTTAACAAGATATTGCAAGATTAGGGTTTTGGTTGAAATTAGGGTTTCACTTGTATTTTAAGCCAAGGTTTTAATCACAATGGTCCGGATTGGTATTTTTTCTCTACTCATCCACACAAGGTTATTTAAAAGCTTAATCATTTCATAACTAAGATTTTATGTGTTCATATGCTCTATTTAGCTAAATCACCGTTTAGGATACTTTTGAATTATGTGAAAGGGATTTTTTACTTACATGATCAATGGTATTTGTGAACTTAGTTTGAAATTGTTATATGGATGTATTATGAGTTTAACAATAAATTATACTCTGTTGCTTACATTCTTGGTTAGTGATAAAAATTGATTATGTACCAAATTAGGGTTTCTTTTTAAAT
Source organism: Tanacetum coccineum (assembly GCA_026074375.1). NCBI lineage: Eukaryota > Viridiplantae > Streptophyta > Magnoliopsida > Asterales > Asteraceae > Tanacetum > Tanacetum coccineum. Next base: position 13,259 of record BQNB010065436.1, read on the forward strand.
AAAGTTGTGATTAAAAGTAGAGAAGATTAGAGAGGACTGTGTGCTTGGCACCATGGATTAAAATATGAAATAATGGACTTTATTTATGTAAGACATAAATATAAGTATTGATAGTAATGGACTTGGTAAAAAAGGTGGATTAACTTAAAAAGTTTTGCGTACAAAACAAGTGTTTTAAACACAGTTATTGCAAAATATTCGCAACATAGAAAGAGGTCTGTTTGAAGTCTCCCAAATTTAACACATATTTTTATGGATATTATAAGATAACTAACATGTGATCCCAAGGATCGTGAGGACATGTAAATAACTTGAAAGACGATTTTATAACGAAGAAGTTACGCTAGTTAACGAGTTTGCGACGCTAAATACTTTATAAACACAAATTTGTTATAAAAAGTTACTAATTATGCAGAAACTTTTATTTTGTAAGGACTTCTCAATATATTGATAAAAACTTGCAAGTTACGGAGAACGTTGTTCGAACAAGTAATCGCTTATAAAAACGGAGCTATAACGAACTAAGATTACGACTTCTAAACGGGTTTTCTACATTTATATTAAAAGTATTAAAACGATTTTTATAGCTAGTTAATTGAAGAGTAAAACAACACTATTCATTCACAGAATCTCAAAAACCTAAAAAGTGATTTTATGATCACTCGTCTTCTATTACGAAAGCATAGGCGTAGAAACACGAGAAGAAAACGACTTTTAAAACGGACCAAAGTTATGTCTTTTTGCTAAAGCGTAAGTTATAAATTGTTTTTTACTTTATAAATACAGGATTTCACTTAAACTGATTAGATGGTGATATAGCTATATAGAAAAAATATTTATGTATTAGTTATCAAAAGATTCTATTATTCTAGGGAATTTCATAAACGGAGGCGTATTCGGATGGCGTATTGACGATGGTTTGCTTGGAAGTTTACGATTTAGTGTCCTAGACTGCTCGTACGGTTCTGTCATGACCTCTTAATCTATTGATAGCTTCGAACGATAGTACGATGATAACTATATAGGATTATATATGGTAGATGTTAGACAACGTACATGAATACTGATTCGACCTATATTAACTAGGTTGCATTCGGGCGTTAGCGTCTCGCGCCGCGCTACGCGTTTCCATTTGGGGATATGTTTAGTATCAACTTTACTCATAAAGGTGCAGTTCATAGCCCCATGTTTTTAAAATTATTAATGTTTACAAGTTTTTGGGTGAGAAAATATGCATGTTTTAAAAATTGGGACGCAATTGTACATTTTTATAATGTTTAAGTTTTGCCTAAGTAGCTATAACCCACTATGCCCATGAATCATGAACTGTCAATTACTGAATTGTGAGCGCAAATGATTATAGATAGATCTATTTGGGATTGACCACCCGTTCGTGTGACTAGCTTATCACTTGAAAGGGAGGCGTATATCATGTCGGTATTTTTGATGTTACAGGGATGTCGCAGCTATCCTCACGGGTCATGTAGGCAATATTAATATTTTTGTTCTTCATTTATATCGAGCTTCGGTGTCATGAACTTAGGAAAACGAAATTACATTTTGTGATGTCTGCATCTGTTGCATTATCACGGGGAAAGTCTTGCTGTCCTACATATACATTTACATAAAACCTATGGAAATTGTCACCCAAACTTTTTTGATGACGTTGTATAATGGCAATGGTTTTTCAGGGAGGTCATTTAGCATCGAGGTGCGTGTCGAAGGATACATTTGGTGGTTATATTTTGAAGGCATGCAATTAAAGATCTTAGTTGCTTCTTACTCATTTTTGTGTATCTGTTAAGCGGGACTAGTAAATCTTTGTAGTATTATTAACAAGTTAAACAAGTAAGCTTCGGGAGCTTTTGTAACACATAATTTATTAAATCAATGTATCAGTTTCTTTTAATGACTTTTTTGGGTCGTTGCTTTTTTTATCTTTGTGATTATGATCTGAGAAGAACACGCGCTCGGACCTTATTTCCGTGCTTGGTGCAGACCTAATTTGTGGGGGTTAAAGATATTGGTATGCAAGAGCGCCAAGTTGATTATAGAGATAATCCAGGTCAAAATGTTTTTTGCAGGTTACTATAACCGTTTTGTCAAACATTTGCAGATTACATACAACGAAGGTTTTGCACGGGACATACATACAACTAAGAGTGCATTTAGATCGGTTAGGCTAGATTGACGCATGGCCGATGACTTGATTATTCAGTGATCTGATATACATGTTATGATATTTATAATGTATATTACTGATTAAGAGTTTATATTAAAATACTTTATTTTAAGTTCCAGTGTGGGTTTCAGATATGGTTTATGTGTCAGATTCGGAAGATTCGACGGTCACCGTACATTGGCAAATATCCAGTCCATTTGAGATGGTGTCAGTACATGGTTCACCCAGGGAGTCAATGGAAGTATTACCAGGCCACTATTATGCAGCAGCGGAACCTATGCTTCCGTTACAAGTAATGGCCTGCATTATGAGTCTTCCACCCATACCACTGAATACATACCTGGCCCCGAGTGTCCACCATCGCCTGGATCTACATACTTGGTCCGAGGAGCCGCAGTCACCTCCCTCACTGGAATTTGTTCCTAAGCCGATTGTACCCTGCGAGTACATACCACAGGAGGATGAGATACTCCCGGCCGAGGAGCAGCCACTACTTGCTGCTGCCTCACCCACTGCAGATCCACCAGGATATGTTCCTGAGTCTGATCTGGAGGAGGAGCTGGAGGAGGACGATGAGGATCCCGAGGAGGATCCAGCTGATTACCCTGCTGATAGGAATGATGATGATGATGAGGAGGAGGAGGAGGAGCACCCAGCTCCGGCCGACTCTGTCCCACCTGTACACTGTATGACTGCCAGGATATCTATCCGGGATGAGCCATCCATATCACTTCCTCCTAGGGAATAGGTCGAGAGACTTCTTGCCTTAACCACCCCCACCATCACCACTTACTCCACTATCATCTCCATTTCCACATATACCATCTCCCCCATTTCTAGCATCACCACCTGCTAGTCTTATTTGTCCGTTGGGCTATCGGGCTGCTATGATCCGGCTGAGAGCCGAGACACCATCCACTTCTCATCCATTACCACTACCTACTTCATCACCACCTTTGCAGTTACTATCTTCTGACCATAGGACAGACAGGCCCAAGATTACACTACCACCTCGGAAGAGGTTGGGTATTAACCTTGGTCTTAGGTACAAGATTGGAGAGAGTTCAGCTGCAGCTACCACTAGACCAATTGGAGGTCGTAGGAGACTATGGGTTTGTCGGTACTATGGATACCGAGATCAGACGACAAAGAGCCAAAGAGGTCGGCTATGGGATTAGAGATGTTTGGGTAGACCCGAGAGAGGCTGTTGAGGAGGTCGCACCGATGACCCTTGAAGGGGTCAATGCTAGGGCGACTGAGCTTACTGCAGTCCAGGAGTAGGACACGCAGGATATCTATGCTGTGATAGGGGATACTCAGGACAGGCAGACCCAGATATATCAGAGTGTTGAGACATTGTTTGATGATAGTCAGTACCACTATGAGACTGCATGACTACTAGATCAGGAGGCTTTGGTTTCCCGAGAGGCATGGGGATGCTCCATAGAGGTTATCTATATGACACGTTCAGAGATTATGGCATTACGTTCTGTAGTGATGGGTCAGCAGGCAGTGATTTCACAGTTGCAGGCAGCTCACCGTAGGAGTCAGGTTGTAACTTCAGAGATACTACAGGCAGACCACCAGAGGCAGGTCCGGTTGACCAAGGCATTAAAGTTGCTGAAAGGACTACAGACTCAGATGGTCGAGTTTCAGAGGCAGCATGGACCCGCAAAAGGTCTGGCACAGCCTGATGCACCAGGGGAGGCTGGTAGCAGTTCCTAGATTTGGTTATGTTGTAGCTATGCTATGCAGCCTGTTAAGTATTATGGGTTATTCCTAGCTAGCAGACTGTATAAATCTTTTGATTTGTTTAGCTACCCAGTGTAGGTCTTTTGTTTAGGTATTATCTATCTTGTACAGCATACTAAATGTTACGGGTATATCCCGGCTAGTATGGCTTTAGGTTGTTTCTTTTGTCTTGTAACCTAAGTGTAGTAATCATTTTGTATCTGAACCGAACATGTATGTTTTTCCAAGTTATATATGAAATGGACGGATTACGTTATCTATGAAATCGAATTTATTATAAATGAATGTCGATTTGGTTATACCATGGTAAATTTCAAAAGCAGTTGTACATTTCACTGTGTGATGTGATCTCGTTTTATTTAATGTGTATATGTTATGTCATAGTTATGATTTTATGAAATCTAACGGGTATTATGTTTTCTTGTGATTTAAAGAAAATGGCACCAAAGAGAAGGACCACGAGGTTAAACCCAGGTGCAACACCAACACCAGTCACAGACACTCATACCACTACATCTGTCACCAATGCCCAACTGCAGGCAATGATTGACGAAGGCGTTACTGCTGCACTGGCAGCACGTGATGCAACCAGGAATGGCGATGATAGCCATACTTCAGGAACGGGTGCCAGAAGGCCTGTGCAAGTTGCTCGTGAATGCACCTACCCGGACTTCCTAAAATGCCAACCCTTGAACTTCAAGGGCACTGAGGGAGTTGTTGGACTCACTCAGTGGTTCGAAAAGATGGAGTCTGTTTACAGCATAAGCAACTGTACAGTAGCATGCCAGGTTAAATTTGCTACGTGTACCCTGCAAGGAAATGCTCTTACATGGTGGAATTCCCACGTTAAGACCACTACTCCTGAAGTTGCCCATGCAATGCCATGGAGGACACTAAAAAAGATGATGACAGACAAATACTGCCTAAGGGGCAAAATTAAGAAGTTGGAGTTTGAAATGTGGAATTTAAAGGTGAAGGGTACCGATGTGGTAACCTATAGCCAACGTTTCCAAGAACTGGCACTAATGTGTGATCATATATTTTCGGAAGAAATAGACAAAGTTGAGAAATATGTCGGTGGCTTGCCCGACACGATCAATGGCAGTGTGATGGCAACTAAGCCAAAAACTATGCAGGATGCCATTGAGTTCGCCACTGAACTCATGGACAAGAAGATTAACACTTGGGATGAACGTCAGGCTAACAACAAAAGAAATTCTGATGACACCGCCAGGAACAACCAGAATCAGCAACCAAACAAGAGATAAAACACTGGAAGAGCTTATGCCGCAGGAAATGGTGACAGGAGACCATACGAAGGGCCTAAACCTCTGTGTTCCAAATGTAACTATCACTACGAAGGTCCTTGTGCTCCCAAATGCCACAAGTGTAACCGATTTGGTCATTTATCTCGTGACTGCAGAAATCCCCTAAATGTCAGCACTAGGGCTAATCAGAGGGGCAACATTTGTTTTGAATGTGGTGCTCAAGGGCATTTCAAGAAAAATTGTCCAAAATTGAAGAACAACAACAACCGAGGTAATCGGGTTGGAAATGCCAAGGCTCAGGCAAAGGTGTATGCCATGGATAATGCAGGGGCAAACCTGGACAACAATGTCGTCACGAGTACGTTTCTCCTAAATAACCGATATGCATCTATTTTATTTGATACCGGTGCCGATAGGAGTTTTGTATCTACTGCATTTAGCTCTTGAATTGTTATCACTCCAACTGCATTAGATCATGATTATAATGTCGAACTAGCCGACGGGCGAATTGTTGGGTTAAACACTATTATTCGGGGTTGTACGTTAAACTTCTTAAATCATCCTTTCAACATAGACCTAATGCCCGTAGAACTAGGTAGTTTTGACGTGATAATTGGTATGGATTGGTTGGCAAAGTACCATGCCGTTATTATCTGTGCGGAAAAGATCGTTCGTATTCCTTTTGGAGACGAAATTTTAATCGTTCGAGGTGACGGAAGCAGCAATAAACACGGGACCCGATTAAACATCATCTCGTGTACTAAGGCTCAAGAGTATTTAACGAAGGGATGTCACGTATTCTTAGCAAATATCACCGCAACCAAAGACGAAGACAAGTCAAAGGAGAAACGACTTGAAGATGTGCCAGTTGTTCAAGAATTTCCTGAAGTTTTTCCTGAGGACTTGCCGGGTATACCACCCACTCGACAAGTGGAGTTTCGAATCGATTTGGTACCTGGTGCTACACCTGTAGCACGGGCACCATATAGATTAGCACCGTCCGAAATGAAGGAACTAGCGGAGCAACTACAGGAACTTACGGACAAAGGCTTCATAAGACCAAGTTCCTCACCCTGGGGAGCTCCGGTTCTGTTTGTAAAGAAGAAAGATGGGTCTTTCCGGATGTGCATCGATTACAGGGAATTGAACAAACTGACAGTGAAGAACCGCTACCCACTCCCAAGGATCGATGACCTATTCGACCAGCTGCAAGGGTCGAGTATTTATTCAAAGATCGATTTGAGGTCAGGGTATCACCAGTTAAGAGTTCGAGAAGAAGACATTCCCAAGACTGCATTCAGGACTCGATACGGTCACTATGAATTCCAAGTCATGCCTTTTGGTTTGACTAATGCACCGGCCGTGTTCATGGACCTTATGAACCGGGTGTGTAAACCGTATCTGGACAAGTTTGTAATTGTCTTCATCGATGACATTTTGATCTATTCCAAAAGTAAGAAGGAACATGAAGAACACCTTAGGCAGATCTTGAAATTGCTTAAGAAGGAAGAATTGTACGCCAAGTTCTCCAAGTGTGAATTCTAGATTTCCAGGGTATAATTCCTCGGTCACGTGATTGACTGTCGAGGTATTCACGTTGACCCTGCCAAGATTGAATCTATCAAAGATTGGGCGTCTCCTAAAACACCAACAGAGATTCGCTAATTTTTGGGCCTTGCCGGCTATTATAGAAGATTCATCGAAGGGTTTTCAAAGATCGCCAAGACAATGACCAAACTAACCCAGAAAGGTGTCAAGTTTGATTGGGGCAATAAACAAGAAGCAGCTTTTCAACTGTTGAAGCAGAAGTTGTGCAGTGCACCAATCCTGGCCTTACCTAAGGGAAGCGAAGATTTCATCGCATACTACGATGCTTCAAAGAAGGGTTTAGGCGTTGTGTTGATGCAAAGAGAAAAGGTGATTTCTTATGCATCACGCCAGTTAAAAATTCATGAAAAGAACTATACGACTCATGATTTAGAACTTGGGGCAGTAGTGTTCGCTCTAAAAATTTGGAGGCACTATCTGTACGGAACCAAGTGCACGGTGTTCACTGATCACAAAAGTTTACAACACATTCTTGATCAGAAGGAATTAAATATGAGGCAACGTCGCTGGTTAGAGTTGCTGAGTGATTACGATTGCGAAATTCGTTATCACCCAGGGAAGGCGAATGTTGTTGCTGATGCTCTGAGCAGGAAGGAACGAGAACCACTAAGGGTTCGGGCCTTAGTGATGACTATTGGCTTAGATCTTCCTAAACAAATCTTGAAAGTTCAGACTGAAGCACGAAAGCCGGAGAACATCAAGAAGGAGGATGTTGGAGGTATGTTGGTTGAGAATTCAAAAGATCCGGAGAAACTTAGAATAGAAAAGTTGGAACCACGTGCGGATGGAACTCTGTGCTTAAATGGCAGGAGTTGGTTACCATATTATGGCGACTTAAGGACTGTGATCATGCACGAGTCCCATAAGTCTAAATACTCTATTCATCCGGGTTCTGACAAGATGTACCAGGATATGAAGAAACTATACTGGTGGCCCAATATGAAAGCCAACATCGCCACCTATGTTAGCAAATGTTTGACCTGTGCTAAGGTCAAGGCCGAACATCAGAGACCATCGGGTTTGTTAGTACAACCCGAGATACCTCAATGGAAGTGGGACAACATCACGATGGATTTTTTCACGAAGCTTCCTAAGTCGTCACAAGGTTATGACACTATTTGGGTGATCGTTGACCGACTTACAAAGTCTGCCATTTTTATGCCAATGAGGGAAACGGATCCTATGGATAAACTAGCGAGAATGTACCTAAAGGAGGTAGTCACGAAGCATGGAATACCTGTTTCAATTATCTGTGATCGTGACCCTCGGTTCGCATCGAATTTCTAGAAGTCACTTCAGAAGGCTTTGGGTACAAGTTTAGATATGAGTACTGCATATCATCCGCAAACTGACGGACAAAGCGAGAGAACCATCCAAACTCTCGAGGATATGCTACGTGCTTGCGTAATCGACTTTGGAAATGGTTGGGTTAAACATTTGCCATTAGTCGAGTTTTCATACAATAACAATTATCATGCTAGCATTAAGGCTGCACCATTTAAAGCACTTTATGGTCGAAAGTGTTGTTCACCCGTGTGTTGGGCCGAGGTTGGACAAGTTCAACTCACTGGTCCAGAATTAGTGCAAGAAACAACGGAGAGGATCATCCAGATTAAACAAAGGATTCAAACCGCTCGCGATCGACAAAAGAGCTACGCTGATTTAAAGCGTAAACCGATGGAGTTTCAAGTTGGAGATAAAGTTATGCTTAAGGTTTCGCCTTGGAAAGGGGTCGTACATTTTGGCAAACGGGGGAAGTTAAACCCCAGATATGTCGGACCTTTCAAAGTGTTGAAAAAGGTTAGAGCCGTTGCTTACAAGCTTGAGCTTCCTCAAGAGCTGAGCAGGGTCCACAATACGTTTCATGTATCCAACTTGAAGAAATGTTATTCTGACGATCCATTAGTCATTCCGTTGGAAGGACTCCAAGTGGATGACAAGCTTCATTTTGTTGAAGAGCCTGTAGAAATCATGGATCGCGAAGTCAAACAATTGAGGCAAAGCCGAGTCCCAATTGTCAAGGTTTGATGGAACTCTAAGCGAGGCCCTGAGTTTACATGGGAACGTGAAGATCAATTCAGGAAGAAATATCCACACCTCTTCACCAAGACTGCACCGTCGTCAAGTGCCGTGTCATAAGCCTTGAGGACAAGGCTCATTTAACGGGGGAAGACTATAACACCTCGTGTTTTAGGTCATTGTACAACATTATGTAATTCACAATTTATTTTTAGGGTTTTACGCGTTTGCTTTTAAATCGTAATCGTTAAGCTAAATCGCGTAAACTAAAAATGATCATTCAATGTAAGCGGGCATTAAACAATTAAATGTTTACATCAAGCAAGTGTTATATGATTATTTAGAGGATAATTATTATCATTGCACATTTTATTTTTATTGGCTACGTTAAGTGTTTACGTTTCCGCGGATAAAATACGTTTAGGCCTTCCCGGAAGCACGTTAACTTATCTACGCTTCATCAAATACCCAAAATTATACCCAATACTTAAAGTTTATTTAAAACTTCAAGTATTTATCACATTATACATATTCTTCATGAAATAATTCAAATCAAACTCTACCATGTGCAAGTTATACATTTTATTAAGTCTATCCTACATTATACTTAATATAATGCAAGTATTCATTATATAAAAGATCAAAACATATCCTAACTTATACACAAGCATAATTTCGTGTATAAGTGACTAGGAGGATAAGATTGGACCAAGGAAACTTCACAAATATCTTCATACATGCATCTTGCATCAACTTGATCTCATGACTAGCCAAACTTATCCAAGGTAAGCTTCCACTTTACTTTCCAATCCATCCTCCTATGCCATACTTCCACTAGACAATCAAATATCTTCATAATATCTTATTATAGAATAAATATGCATGCACATGAAGTAGAAAACTCATTTACTTCATTCCTTAACAAAGAAATCACAAAAACTCTTCCTTTCTCTCTTAAACACCCCACGGCTCAAAACCATTAACAAACACAATTCATAGTTTGATTTTCCTTTCAAAACACAAAACATCAAAACAAAAACAATTCAAACAAAAAAAAATTCAACACAAAAAAATAATTTCAACAAAAACGCGCTGTACATTAAAATTTTTTTTAAATTTAAAAATTAAATTTTTTTAAATTTTTTTTTAAACATATTAATTTTTAAATAAAATAAACAATAAAAAATTTTAATAATTATATTAATATTTTTTTTATTTAAATATTTATAATTTTTCATAAATAAAATTAAAATGAATTTTTTTTTATATTTTTTTTTATTTTTTTTATAACCGTCATAAAAATATTTTTTTTTTAGAGCCATAAAAATTTTATTTATTATGTTAAAAATAAAATTGTAATATATAATTTAAAAATTATTTTTTAATCCCATATAAAATTAAATAAAATAAATAAAATTTTTTTTTTTTTTTTAAATTTTTTTTATTTAATATTAAAAATTTTTTATTTAAAATTTTTTATATTTTAAATAAAAATTAAACATTATATAAACATTATAATTAACGCATAATTTTATTAGTGTTTATACATCATACTTAAGGTATTCTAAGAAGAATTGAAGGGTTGGTTAAGCTTGAAGTTTTTAACAAGATATTGCCAGCTTAGGGTTTTTTGGGAAAATTAGGGTTTTCATCCTATACTTTCAAGCCAAGAGTGTTAATCACAAGGGTGTGATTGTTATTCTCTTCTCTACTCATCCAATCAAGGTTATAATGAAGCTTAATCATTTCATAGCTAAGATTTTATGTGTTCATATGTTATATTTAGCTAAATCACCATCTAGGATACTTTTGAATATGTAAAATGATAATCACTTGGGGGAGGATAGGAGGTGAGTGTAGAGGTGTGGATTTATTTAGTTAACTTAGGTTGATCATGTATCACGGAGGTGATACACTGGCTAGACGCTTGTTAGGGGTGGGAGTGTGTGAGGTAACAATCGGCGTAGTGTGTATATCACATTTCTACAGGGATGGGGGATTAAGGTGTGGGGTTTGGGCTTCATGTGCTAGCTCGGGCCTAAAGATTTAGAAAGAACAAGTATAAGTGCAAATAGGGTTTTTTTATGTTAACTTAAATAGTTTGCAAATGAAAATGATGTAAATAACATGTTAAAATTGTTATCTTGGACTCACATGAGCAAAGTATGAACTAATGGATTTTATATATGTAAGACATAAGATATAATTGATGTAAAGTATGTGCAACTAAGTGTTGAATCTTAATGGTACAAAAATCAAGCTTAAAACATGTCTAAATCACAAAACCTCAAACTTTCTGTTTTGGTTCGATTTTGAAAGCAACCATAATATAGTTTTCTAATAAAAGATAGTAACATCTCATAAGGATTCAAAATGAAAAGAAACCGAAAAACGGATTAATAACGAAGAAGATAACACTAGTTACGAGTTTACACGCTAAATACTTTATAAAACAATTTTAATAAAGTTACTATTCACGACAGAAACTTATACTATAAAAACATCAATAATAATGATAAAACTTTTCCAATTTACGAGAACGTGTTCAAGAATCGCTAAAAACGAGCTAAACTCGAATATAGATATGACAAAAAGAGTTTTACGTTAATTAAAAGTATAAAAATGATTTTATAGCTGTTATGAACAGTAAAACACTATTCATCATAGAATCTCAAGAAATTTTTAATTATTAAATGTGATTTTATGATCACTAGTCTTAATACGAAAGCGTGTGCGTATGAAACGCGAGAAACGCTAAAACGCAAAGTTAATGTCATTTTTGCTGAAAGGCGTAATTATAAACGTTTTACTTTATAAATACATTTTCACGTAAACGATAGAGGTGATATATCTATATAGAATATATATTTATTAGTTATCGAAGTTTCATATTACTAAGGGAGATTTTCATAATGAGCTTCTTCGGAAGGCGGGATGGAACGATTTGTTGGATTTACGATTTAAAGTGTCCTAACTCCCCGTACGTCATGTCATGACCTCTTTAATTATGATAGCCCGAACGATAGTACGATGATAACTATATAGGATTATATACAGTTGTTGTTAGACAACGTACTTGAATACTGATTCGACCTATATTAACTAGGTTGCATTCGGGCGTTAGCGTGACGCGTTTTTACTTGGGATATTTTGTTATCAGTTTACTCACTCAAGGTGAGTTCATAGCCCCATGTTTTACAATTATTAAATTACAAGTTTTTTTGGGGTAGAACATATGGCATTGTTTTTTACAAATTGGACGCAAGTGTACATTTCATCATGATTACGTTTTGCCTAAGTAGCGATAACCCACTATGCCCATGAATCATGAACTGTCAATTACTGGAATGTGAGGCGTACATGATTTATAGATAGACTATTTGGATTGACCTCCCGTCGGAGACTAGCTATCACTGGAAACAACGTATATCATGTCGGATACTGGATGTTACGGGTTGAACATCATCACGGGCAATGTAGGCAATATTTATATATTGTATTCCCAATTATTGTTGAGCTTCGTGTCATGAGCTTAGTCAAACGTAATTGCATTTTGTGATGTAAGCATCTATTGCATTATCACTGGGAAAGTCTGCGTCCCTGCATATATATTTACATATACTTATGAAATTCACCAACTTTATGTTGACGTTTTTAAATGCAATGTTTTTCAGGAGGTCATTAAGCACGAGGTGCGAAGGATACATTGGTGGTTATATTTTGAAGTCATGCATTAAAGATTTAGTCGCATTACATTTTGTATATCTGTTATGGGCTGGAAATCTTTGTAATAATAACAAGTAAACAAGTAAAGCTTTGGGCTTTTGTAATACATACTTTATTAAATCCAATGTATCAGTTTTAAACGACTTTTTGGTCGTTCTTATATTATCTTGTGTTATTGATCTGAGAAGTAACACGCCCCGGACCCTTATTCCGCTGCGACCCAATTTGGGGGTGTTACAAACAATCTCACGAAGAGTTCCTACACTTTCCTTAAGATGTTTGAGATACTCTAGATGAACTTCCCTATTGTTCCTATTTCGATGGGGGATTGGTTCAACATCGATAGCATACATACCGAGGGCAAGAACTTTTAGTTTCACAGGATCAGGCATAGTGACGCATTTCGTTTTCCCTTTTATCTGAGCCTTTAGAGTCTCAATTTACGTTAACAAAGAAGTTGTATTTTCAATGGTTTTAGCACGCGTTAACTTGATTGAATCATACAATTCCTTGTAATGATGCTTAACTTTTTTCATTTTCTACCCTAAAGCGCTCATTCAGATCTTGAAGGGCATTAAATTTTGCATTTAAAGCTTTGTTCTGAGAATCTAAGGCCTTAAAGTTAAGAAGAGGGTCTGCATCACTATGTTGCTTTTGCAAGTGAGAAATTTTCGCTTTCCGTTATCTAATTGTATTGCCCCTTCCTTGAAGCTGTTCTTTTAGGCGTCCAATTTCAAAAACTGACTCAAATGCAGGAGCATCCGAAGATGTCACTGATTTTTTGTTTCCAAAACGTTCTTTAAGATGTTGGTACTTTAATTGCAAATTTAAGTGTTCCACCTCAAGTTTTCAAAAGTGTTTTATCATTTCATCGTGATCATCATTTTGAATCTTGTTTTTCAGATTAGAAGTTTTAGCTTCAAGTTTGACAATACGTTTTGGAGCGACGGTGTAAGCATCATGCATGTCAGAAAATCTAGATACAGTAAGCACCGAATTTGTTGCATTATAAAATACATCTTTGGACAAGCAGTCAGCAATTAGGTTCTCATTTTTAATAAGAAGGTTTTTCCGCTTAATTTCGTCACACTTCTTATCTACAGCATGTTGGCCCACCTCAGCCTCCATTTGATCAAAAACTTCTTTCATTTCCTTAATTTCGTTGACGAGAGCTTTTTGAATTCCCTCAAAATGGTCTTTAATTGTTTTGAAAAATAGGATTACCTCGGTGAGATAACATGTCTTTGTTTGTTCAAAACCCCTTTCCCCTTTAGTAAGACCCGTAGGTGTGATCCTCTTTTTGCAGGTTTTATCAAATTCCGAAAAAAGTTGTACTAGAGAATAAATATTTACTTGTACTTGACTTTTTGTTGGGAGGACTTTGGGGACCAGCTTTGCAGGTGTACTGGGAAGATACACCGTCATAGCTGTAATTGGTTTTGTAGATTTGGCCTTCTCTTTGATTGCTTTGGCCTTCATTTTGAGAAGGTAATCAGACCAAAATATCTGCTCAGGGGTCAATTGTTTTTTAGGTGTGAAAGTCGCTAGATAATTCTCTTTCGAGTAATTATGTGGTGCAATCTTAACCCTCTTTTTCACATACTTTAGGTCTTTCATTTTTTTCAATCATTTGTTTTCTAGTAGTCTCAGCTATCTCTAGGGTGTCCTCTGAGTCATGAACTAAGGGACGCGCATGGTTAGTCTTGACAATCTCATGACCATTATATAGAGCAGGTTGAATTTGCTTTGCTTTAGACAGATAAAAGGGGTTCTTGTAGCCTATTGCTACCCTATTGATTTCATCATAAAAGGACTTCGGTTTGCACAACATATGAACTGTTTAATGAGACTAATCTTGTTTATATAGCTTATCTTCGACCTTTTTTTTAAGTGTTTCATGTCTAGAAATTCTTCAAGGAGCTTATTTTCTTTCTGTTTAAAATCCTGTTTTAACGTTGATACTTCTTCCCTAATTAACTTGTTATGGTTAAGAGTAGAGTTAAGTTGCATTTTAACAGAATGAAGTTCCTTTTGTAAAGATTCTTCCTTAACATTGCGGTCTTTGATAATCACTCTCATCTGTGTATCAATTAGCAGTTCTCGTTCAGTTAATTCAAATTGGGCCCTTTTTTCATAAGCTTCAGCTAATTCCTTATATCTAGCAAGTTCAGCAGTTAGGGATGTATTAACAGTGTCGTTGGGCATGTAAGAAGTGACACATGAGGCATCCTACTCATATATATCATTGGTAATAATCATGACTGCATCGTTAGGAACAGAAGATACATCACTGTGTACAACTTGGTCTTTGTTGTCCTGCACATACTGTACATACGAGATAATGTTACTGTTACTCGTATATTCACGTATTCAGTATCTGAGTCAACAACATTGTTTGGTTGTACAACATGGTGCATCTCATGTTCCTCATGAGACTCATTCATAGTATCGAGAAAATTATCATGATCTTGTACCTTAGAGATTATGTCAGAATCATAGGATGGACTACCTTTATGATAAACTAGATTAGTAGAGGAGAGATTGGCCATGAACATTGTCTGAGTAGTAGGAGCTTCATCAAAATCAGAGTCGAAGGCGTCACATTGATCAGCTTGAAAGATGTTGTCTTCATTCTAAGCCATACCCTGAACTGGTCCCTCGTCTACCTCATCATCAAAAGTGTTGGTTTATCCACCTGCAAGAAAGAACAGCCGCTCCTCATCTAAATCTACTCCATTTTCTTGAGCTTGCATCAGCAACATTTTTTCCTTGAAGTAGTCAGAGTTCTGTGGTCGCTTCGGCTGAGTGCAGTTTCTTGCTATATGACCAATCCCATTGCAGTTGTAACACTTGATTGGCTTTCCTTGCCTAGCATTTGCATTACCAGCTCTGTACTGAACTCCCCCATTATTGCAGCAATAACACGCCTAGCATTGTTTCCTTGACCCTGTTTTGTCTCCTTTAAACATTCTGAACCACAACCCTGCTATTCTGCATTATAGCTTGATTTTGTGTGTTGGAGGAGGTTCTCAATTGATTATTGGTTGGAGGAAATTGTGTTTTGTATTGTTGGGCTAGAAGGGCAACTTGTTTTGTTAAATTGTCAAGCAATTCATCAGCTGGAGAGAAACCTGTATCAGGTTGTGTGTTATCAGTAAACAGAGGTTGGTAAGTGACTGGTGGAGTGTATGAAGGTTGTGGGGGAACTGATGATAATGAAGGATAATGATAAGGTGAGACATTAGACACTAGGGCAAGTGGATCATGTGAGTGTTGGTTGAGTCTTTCCATCAGCATCTTGTTCTCATTGGCATGCGACTCGTGTTGCTTTAGGTAAGCATACAATTGATCATGATTGGACTCTTTCAGGCCCCTGTTTAACTTGACCGCCGTCACAAATCTACCCCATTTGGGCAACATGTTGTTTACAAACTTAGAATTCAGCTGAATTTTAGGCATGGTCATCTTGATGTGTCTCATGTCATTGATTAGCTTTGTAAACCTGACGTAGTAGTCATGAATGTTTTCACCCTTGTGTTGCCCGAAATGTTCAAATTCGTCGTACAGCTAAGATTTACGGTCATCTTTGGTTAATTCAGAACCTTTCAATAACATCTTCAAATTATCTCAAATATCCTTAGCATCCATGTTATGGTTAATGAGTTTGTAGATGTCTCTTGGCAAACCATAAAGAAGGATATTCGTTGCACGAATGTCAGCTTTAAGTCTATCCTTTTCAGCTTGTAAAAGATCTGCAACCACTCTGTCTCGCTCTGGGCCTAGATAAGGACCATCAGTACTTGTAGCAATCTCATCTCTGCACCGTCCCATCTTGAATGGGCCTTTATCAATAGACTGAAGTATGTACTCTCCATGATCTTTTCCCTTACAGTATAACCAAATTCGTTGTTGCCATGACTCAAAGTCAGTCCTGTCAAGCATGGGAGGTCAGGTATCGGAACCGGCTGCTTGAATATCTTCTGACTGATTGGACATTTTAATTGATTATGAAAAGATATGATTGGATCGATCAATGATTAGTGATTGTATGCTAAAAGTGGTGATGTGAAATTAAGTGTTTTTGTTGTTTTGGTTTGAAAAGGTTTGAGTTTGAATGTAGTTCAAGTGTCAAAGTAGTCCAATAGTCCAAAACCAGTGTCTCCAACCGTTGGAATAGTAACCAAGCCGCTAGAGTTAAACCGCTATTATCAAACCGCTATGAATGGTAAACCGCTATGTAGACAAACTGCCAAACCACTACCTAGAAATAAAATGGGCAGATGTTTGTTTCCCAAATCGCTATGAGAATTAGTCTTCAAAAACCTGCAAACCACTATGGTATCAAACCGCTGTAAATACCAAACCGCTACTAGGAAAAGTTGGTAAACCGCTATGAATAAAAAAATACCAAATCGCTACCAAGAAATGAAATTGGCAGAGGTTTGTTTCCCAAATCGCTATGAGAAATTGTCTTCAAAAACCTGTAAACCGCTACGGTATCAAACCGCTATGATTACCAAACCTCAACTAGTAAACCGCTACACTAAAGGACAAACCGCTACTAACAAACCTCTGCCTAATAATACAAACCCTTGTTAGAAACGACAAACCGCTAGCACAGTGTACGACCCTGACAAATCGCCAAAACAGTGTACTTCCCTGACAAACCGCCAGAACAATAGACCAAACCGCTATGACTAACAACAAACAGAATACTAAACCGTTGCGAAGAACTACGAACTTCTACACCTTAAAACACCTAAAAATCACCCTTTTGAACATTTTGACTTGGATTCTTTTGCATAACTGAGTACTAGAAGGCTATAGAAACTACAAAAACATGAATTTTAACACAAGAAACGTGGAAATCAATGATACTCAAGAACAAGAGCTAAAACCTCCTAAAACTCAACTTTTGATCTAAACCAAGCACTAAAACGCACACACAAACGATCTAATCATCCCATGCGCTCTGATGCCAATTGTAGGATATTGGATATCATCACACAATCGAATGGTTAGTGGATTAGTCGAATGCTAGAGAGAGAAACAAAGAAAATGCACACTCCTCTAGAGAGAGAAAGTGTGTGTGTATAAAATGACTAACCACCTCTTCCATAAGATGGAAGAGGCTTATATAGGTGTGTACAAAATCAGCCCTTAGGCTATGGTATGGGCTTACACATTGGGCCTTATAACCCGGCCCATTTATCAAACATTATACATTAAACGTTAAACTACGAGCTATAATAAATGGTAACATACACGGGGTGACCGAGTCTTTTTCTAATATCTAACATTACCAACGAAGCTACATCTGACAGGGTATACTGCCCGTTAGAGTGTTGTTTTTAGGTATAGTCGGCATAAAATAAATAGTAAAACTTGATACATAAATTACCTACTCACAACGGCACATCAAGTTTTTGGCGCCGTTGCCGGGGAGTGAAATTTTAATCTTGATTTTTATTTAATATTTAGTTTTTAACATTGGATTAGCTTAACCCCTAGGATTAGTGTAATTTAGATTAGTGTAAAATTTTGTATATTTGTGTATTATTGTTTGCTTGTGCGTTTGTTTTAATTATTTTGTGTGTTTTATTGTTTCATGTACACTATTCTGGTTGATAACCTGATACGGCGTATTCACTTCAATTGGATACGACGTATCTAACTTTCTTATCCAATACAGCGTATCCATTCAGTAGACTGATACGGCGTATTCGGATCAATTGAATACGACGTATCGATCGTCTAATACAACAACAGAAACTTATTCTTCGTATTTGATTTTCTTGCTTGATTTTATATATTTCCTTTCTTCTAAGCAAATCCTGCTGATATTTTTACCTTTGTTACAAGATTGTGCTAATCATAGAGTTTTAATTGAAGAGGATACGACGAAACTTATGACAGAACTAATTTTAAAGGAATACATGGAAAAAGCTCAAGCTGAATCAAGTCTAGCTAAACCAAACACCGACAATGATATGAATATTGAACTCGGTGAGGAATTTTTGATGGAGTTACGAAGTAATGCATACTACAGAATGTTTGATGAAGACGTGGTCGACAACATTGCTAAAGTTCTTGAAATACTTGATTTAACTAAAATTCCTAATGTGGACACCATTCGACTACGCATGAAGGCTTTTCCTCTCTCACTGGCTGATGATGCAAGACAATGGTGGATAGATGAGGGGGATGGCAAAATCACCACTTAGGAAGAACTAGTTGAGAATTTTTTTTTCTGTAAATTCTATCCCCTATCCTGCAATGGCGATGAAGAAATGTTGGACCAAGGTGATAACAAGGGGCTTGATCCACTTGAATTCATATCCCAAGTGAATTCAATATTCAAAAACCATAGGAGAGTGGATAAAAGGACTAAAAAAACATTATTGCATTCTTGGATAAATGGAAGTTAGAAAAAAGAACCGATGGATGACATCGTATCAAGCGATGAAGAATGGGAGGAATCTGACTTTGGAAACCTTCCTAACACTACTATTGTCTCATTCTTCAAACCTTATTTGGAAGCTCAAGAAAAAATGACATTGAAAAGGGGGATGAACGCAGCCCAAAGAAGAGTAAAGGCAACACTAGTGAATTGGAAAGTATCATTCGGAACAAAGTACCCCACTCTGACAAAATAAATGATGAGCAGCTCAATGAAAGGGCATGCAAGGCCAAGAAGTTTAAAGTTATAAAGTATTCGTTAGGACCTAACGAATAGTACATTGCTATAAACAATTGCGAATATAATGCTAGGAAAAGAAACGAATATAGTTTGTCTCACATCTACCAAGAGATTTTTTGAAAAAGGGACGAAGGGTGGATCGTGACACGTACCAAGGATTGAAGGAAGCTGAAGAAAAAGTCTAACTTAAAGACTTAGCTGAAAAGAAAAGTGCTTCTCGGGAGACAACCCAGATAGTTATTTATTTTTATCGAGTTTGTCTTCCCAGACATCAAGACGGCGTATCCGCTCCATACCATACAGCGTATTGAATGTTTGGACATTATCAGTCCTTTATTTTTCTGCATATTTAAAATTTTATTGCCAGCTTTGTCCATACGACGTATTCATTATATGATACGGCGTATTTGGCAGACTGACCCGCATTCAGATACTTTTTACAGGTCTTATACGGCGTATCCTGGTTTTGGGATACGCGTATTGACTGTCTATTCATTTTGTTATTATTAACCGTAGGATACCCGAGATAGGATTGCATGGTTTTTCCTATATTTTGCACAGGACCTCAAAGGAAAGAAATCGACAAACGTTGGTGAAGTATCAATAAATCTGGAATTTTTGCTTATGAAATCAACATGGAGAATCTACCAAGCAAAATATCAGGGGAGTTTCTCGTTCTAATTCTTTTATTTTTCGTTTTTAATGTATTATCTATACAACGAGGACGTTGTATAACTTAAGTGGGGGGATGGGAATTAGAACGTTACTTGTCTTATTTTTCACATTAAAATGCTTTAAATATGCTCAAATTTAAATATTTTTCAAGCGTACTTTTGTGAAATTACTAGTTACATAACCTGCACACAATACCCTTATTAGATATTGTGAGGATTTAGCCTTATTCGTTTCCAAATATTTACCTAAATTCCACAAAAATATGAGTGTGTCGGTGATGTTGTAGACTTTAGAACTTGTCTTGGTATATCTATTCGAGACCACAATAATGAGTACTATGGATTTAGATGGGGTAACTTGTTTAAATTGATAAATTTCTAGGATTACACCCAAAAAGCTTATATATGTTGTTTTATTAACTAACCACACCGGTTAGTTAACTCCCGTATAAACCCTTTGTTTACTCTCATTTTAAGAGTAAGATACCCCTAGAAAAAACCAATAGAGCCAATCCTTTAGGATAACACCAACTATTTGTTTCGTTACACCTTTACACCTTAGCCTACCCTGTTAGATTAAGCCCATTTATCAGTTGCTAGTTGCTTAAAGTGTAAAGTATGTATTTCCTATGTCTTATGTCATTTTCTATCTCAGGTACGATTGGGAAGAAATTTGCACATTGCAAATGGGAATGTAAAAAGTAGTCAAACTCGTGTATTTTTACTACCATCACAATTATTGGTACGTTCAAAAAATGAAGAATTATGGAAGAAATTATCCAGAGTTATTATGATCATGAAGATACTAAAATTACACCGAGTCGTAGTACGTATTGTTAAAAAAATAGAAAAAATTATAAAATTGCAACAAAAAAGAGGAGGAAAGTCTAAAGATAGTCGATTCGTTAAAGCCTTAAACCGATGATATTATTTGAAGGATCAATTATTCGTTGATACGTATTATAAATCAACAATGTAAAGTTTTGTATAAAGTGGTAGATATCGCCACTTGTCTTGTAAAAGTATGTATAGTATGGATAATTAGGAAGTTGACCATTACGGGAACGCCAACTTAGGTTGTTGTTTTTTATCAATGATCAAGACGTTTATGCATCTAGTTCCGTCTTTATCATGGTAACGGTCGAGAAAGTATTATTGCACCTTATTTGTTTGGACTTAATCTATTTGTTTTGTATAATTTTATTTAACAACAATTATTTCCCCATCTTAATCCTTAACCCTTAGGGTTTATTCGAATGAGGATGCAAGCAATCACATGTGTCTATTCCGTCGTTACGGCCATGTATGTGTGATTTTGTCCGCCTTGTTGGTTTATTACTTTTTGGTGAAAGATTAGAAGATTTATACCCTATATCACTTTTCGTCCTAACCTTTGGTTTTACTCGAGTAAGGGAATTGAATGCAATCATGTATGTCTATTTCATTGTTATAGATGTGTATATGTGGTTTGTCGCCCTTGCTGGTTTACGACTTTTGGTAAAGATAACTAGTCTTATTCATTAGCTTATTCGAGTTAAGGTTTGAATGCAGTCATATGTGTTTATCCCATCTTTATGGGTGTGTATGTATGGTCTTTGTCACATTTTCTAGAATATTGGTATCGATAGAGATTAGAAAAAGTGATCAAACCTTTTAAGCCTTTTAAAAACCCAATTTACCTTTATTAACTTGTTACTCCTTAGCTTTAGTGGTGGAGATGTGTATCTTTGCCAAGCTTATGATATAATACTC
>BQNB010065437.1:6721-17898 GCA_026074375.1 Tanacetum coccineum
ATTTCAAATAGGCCATAAAATAAGCTAATCCAAACACCCCCTAAAAAAAGCTAATTGGGTTTTTTAATGTTTAGTAAAATGATAAGCCAATCAAATAAGCTTACACAAATAAACACAAAAAGCTACAAATACAACCATATCTCAAAATAAGCAGCTTATAAACATAACAAAATCATACAGTTGCAATGACTTCATGAATTTTTTTAACAATAATCAAAATTAATTTAGATGATAGAGATATTTACTTATTTCAGTTCAGAAAATCATAACCTTCTTCTTCCTCCTCCTCCACTTTCACCAACACGGTTTTGACTGTCAACATGATTCATTCAAAAAAAACATCAAGATCTAAAACCACATAATCAAAATCGAAAAATAAAATCTTAAAAAGATAGTGGTTTATACCTCCTAAATCATTATGTGTTGATGCTGCAAATCAGTAGTAAGCCGTCGTTTTCTTTTTGCGCGTCTTAGAATGCCGCCATATTAAACATTTTAAGGGGTGGATATTGTAGATCTGAAACAATTAATTTGGTTACTATGGAGGAAGACACGTATGAAGGAAGACACGTGGTATAAGAGGAAGGAGACAGATGTGGAAGAGATAATATATTAGTTTTGGGTTTTAATAGAAGCCGGTTTAATAAAAGCTCGGGTCAGTTTGCCCGCGGGTTGACCGAACGTCCGGCAGGTTTTCTGGCGGGTCACCGGCGGGTCGACCCGGGCATTAAAAGAGCGCATTTAATGAGTGTTGCTGCCCTTTAATTAAATTTATAATTTTCTACATTAAAAAGTGTAACCAAGTTAGAAAGGTTGTTTGTGAAATGTCTTTAGGAAGAAGGGATGTAAACTAAAATATAATTAAGAAATCATTCACTGTTTACTTTCGATATAACGTTGTTCTAACTTCTAAGGTCTTACAATCGACTAAAATTCCCCATTTAGAAAGAATTGCACACATTGAGCACAAATAGGTACTTCATTAGTTTCGTACCAAGAATGTAGGCTTGTATATATTTAGAAAGAATTGCACACATTGAGCACAAATAGGTACTTCATTATTGGTTTCCATTATTTGGATAAAAAATGTATATTTATTTGTATATGTATTGTATCACACTATCACTAATTAGTACTACATAATTTAACCAAAGTGGGGACAAAAATACTTTTTTTTTTGGAACAACAATTTATTCGATCAAAAAACTAGCAAGGAGCTAGAATTACAAGGAAACAAGATATGAGTTTTTAAGTCAATCGTTCCAACTAAACGAGGCTTGTACATCGATAACCTACACAATAAAACACCCACGAACAATGTCCATCAAAAATCATCGCCTTCAAAGCGAAGTTAAATAAAAAAAAAGTAACATGTTCCGGTATGACAAAGGTTGCCGACACCACATAAAATAAAAAATGCTTAACAAACTTTACCCAATCTTACGGAAAATGAGAATGAGAGGTCAATAATTATACTTCTTTCCTTTGAGTATTTGAGACTCACAAATACTAAATAATTAGTAATTTGACTATTATGTGTTGATCGCTAAGTTACAGTGATACGGAAAAAATCTATTTCTCCTTATGGGCTACCAAAACAAACAGAGCACCATCCAACCGTCTCCATCTCCTATAAGATATAGTTTAATACCCAATAATCTAAGATATATAGCACCACAAACCGAGTTTGGTAAATGAGTTGGTGGAATAACCCACATGTAACTTTAAATAATTCGGATTTGTATGATTGTAAAAGACTATATTACCAAAATGATCTAAATGAATTTGGTAAAACGATCATGTATGTTGAAAACATCATGATATACTTTGAATCTTTGATGAAGGGCCATAACTTATTTGACCCGTTTCGTATTCATCTAAGTTTTTATGCTAAAAAGTTTTGGAGATAAAACGTAACGCAACCCGCCAAACTTTTGAACAAGTGTGTTAGATTGTTTTGTTTTAAAAAGCCAGGACTTGCAATAAAACCACGACCGAATGGGTTGAAATTGTTATTTTTAACCTTAAAAGTTAACATTTATCATAAAATATTTAATTCCTCTGTGTGTGTAATATACACACATGCACGAATACATGCCTTGATCCTATACCAAACTATAGAAAGATCGAAGATACATTCTCTTTTATATTATTTTCTTTTTAAAGTTTCTATTGATAAAGTAGTTGTAGTAGTGAGCATTAGTAATTATCTGTTTTTTTATAAAAACATTTGGTAACGTAAGTGTAATTATTACTCCTTCCGTCTCAATATAAGTGTCCAGTTTGATTTTTAAAAGTCAAACTGGTTTAACTTTGACATTAATTTTTTTTTTGGTGTTATATAATATTTGATAAAAATTATACCAATGAAAAATACATTTAAAACCGAATCCAATCATATATTTTGCATCAAGTATTATATAACACACAGAAAAATAGTTAAGGACAAACTTGAACTAATATGACTCAGAAAAGTCAGACTGGAAACTTATTTTGGGACGGAGGTAGTATGTGTTAATGACGTAATTTTGTATTATCACATATCCTAAAAATGCTCAACGCTCCTAAATGTTACTTCATGCAACGTTGAAAATTAAGCGCTTCGAAAAGAAAACAAAGCTCCTTGCCGCTTGCCGAACGAGCATTAAAATCACAACGCTTAAAGATCACTGTTCACCGCTCCTAAGAGCTCTGGGTGTCGGGCGTAGGGTTGGCCGGTGCCTTATAAGTTATAACGTCAGCCCACACCTCGACCCGCGCGGCCGCGCCATGAGTACTTGCGGCGTACTCACTAGCCCACGCCATACGTAATTCTTTTTTATTTCAAATTTGCAACGACTATAATGTTTTAAAAAAAGAGGGACGTTGGGGTGGCTAGTATAGCTGCTTTTTTGAAAATAAAACCCTATTTTTTCTTTTTTTTACCTTTCAAAATCCTATGAATACCCTTTAAATCTTTTAATTTTTACACACACTTCTACCTATACATCTTAACAATACTTCTCTATTTTTCCTCTAAACTCACAAAAATGAATAATGATACATGGATCAATTAAATGCTCTTCAACCCGCAAAATCCAAACACACCAATTGGTTCCTCAAACCATATCTCAAACTGATTTACCGACTTTAACCCATTTGGTACGCTTGAAAGACTTCAATTATTCGTATGATTTCAACTTCAACAACAGTTTCAACAAACCTAAATTTTCCAACAACAACACCAACAATCCCAACAAAAGTATAAACCCTAATTTTCCCAACAACAATCCCCACAACCCTAATAATCCTAACATGCGAGGCTATCGTCACCCAAAAAACATGGCAAAGGCAAAGACAAACAAAACTCGCGAACGAGAAAAGAAAACTGAAATGACTCGTATGCCTTGGATTCAAACCCGAAGACATAATTTTGGTGGTATGTTGGTTACATATATTTGAGGATCCGAACACGGGCACCGACCAAACCGATGAGACATTTTGGTATAAAAATTTTGTGGAATACAATGAACAAGCCACAAAAAAGGTTACGTTGAGCGTTTCAAAAACATGTTGACCAAAATGTGGACTCCCATAAACCAAGAAGTCCATAAGTATAACTCGATTTTCAACCAAACCGCGAGGCTTAGTGGTGAAATTGATGAAGAATTGAAGACGCGTGTTGCATTGTTGTATCATGACAATGAAGGGAAACATTTTCCTCACATAAAAGCTAGAAGTTTTATTGAAAGAAAAACATTATTGTTGAATCACATTCAACACATGCAGAGAAGACAACCGCGTGACAACCAACCAAAGAAGACCCCGATCTATTTGGATATGATCATTTTCCGGTCCACACGCAAAGAACGAAAAGCCCTAAAAGTCATCGACTCAACTCAGCGCCACTTCTTCTTCCCAAAAAGTGCTTCACGACCTTTTGCAACAACAACTCGCTTTAAACCGTGAGGCAAAGGTGGAATAAATAAGAAACGAGGTTAGGGCGAGAATTGAATTAATCAAACCTCAATCACAAAATGAGGACTTAAAGATGCTTGCAATCAACACCGTTGTGATGGATCCGGTAGACAAGGCTATTATTAAGGAGGCCAAACGTGAAATCTGAGCCAAATACTGTCCTCAAAACTAATTTACTTCATGTTTTTTTTAATTTATGTACTTCTTTTATGTCGATTATTTTATTAATGAAATTTTAATTTAATTTAACGTATTTTTTATTTAAATAAATAAATAAGTATAAGAATTCTAGGGTCAAAATGTGTATTATATTTTAATGATAGAGGGTGATTGCTTTTTGGTTAAATTAAATGTTTTGAGTTATAAAAAAATGGCGTAGCAGCACTTTTTTTATAACACGAGCCATATGACTCTAGGACAGGTTGTGCTCTAAATACTCTTAAACACTCTGTGTCAAACAATTTGAATGTAGTTTTAACGTAATGTAGCTTATATGCGTCTAAAGGCGTGTTTACTTTTTTTTAGTGTAGAAGAAAAGTGGGCTTAAAGCCTAAATCCTTCTTAATTGAGATAAACATTGAAGCTTTTTTTCTCTCTTTTAAGAGTCTAATTAAAAGATTAAAATGTAACCTAGGGGTCTCCATGGTCCTAGAACCGGACCGAACCGAAACCGCAAGAACCGAGAACCGAAAATAAGGAAAATGTGAAACCGAGAACCGTCCCAAGTTCTTCGGTTCCAGGACGGTTTCGGTTTCAGTACGGGAATTTTTGGTGATTCCCGACAAGAACCTTTGTGTTTAAAACATTCATTTTTTTTATTTTTCAATCATTATAAAGGACATACTAAAATAATACAAACACACACAAAAATGCCTTCAACAATGCAAATCGTTCCAATAATTCCAAAAGTTCAAAATAATGTAAACAAAAACACAAAAAGTAAAAAATATAAGTTTATAATTGTTCAAAAGTATCAAAAACACGCATTTGTGTTTCAATAGTTCAAAATAAAGTATCATGAACACGTATTTGTGTTCCAAACCTCGAATTTTTTACATACTGGGTAGGGTTTTATTTTTTATTTTTTTAAAAGGATATATGTTCTACATAATGTCGCAAACAAACCCTATAAAAAATTCATATTTTTCAAAAGAACGGTTCTTTACGGGAAAGAACCGGAACCAAGAACCGGACCATGGTTCTAATATATGATTCGGTTCCGGGACGGTTCCGTACAGTTCCTCGGTTTTTTACACCCCTAATATAACCACTTAATTTAGTAAACACTCCCTAAATCATGATAAATCAATACACATTTAAGGGTCTTGGTTCCTTGTACAATGGACATTCATGAAATATAGATACAGTATTTGATATACTGTTGAAACATCTTGTTCTTTAGGATTGCTATAACCCCTGTAATTGAGATCGATCACTTGTTGATTGATTATATAACGAGCGTGTTAGGCGATCCATTACCATGAGTTCTTAGAGATTCGTTTTTTATTGGGTTTCATCGTTTTTTTCTTGTTTTCTATGATCAGTTTTTCAAAATCTTATTTTTTTTTTAGTTTCAAACCCTAATTCTTAAAATCCCATTTAATCTTCTATTTGATCTCATTTTGGTGTGCGATTATGGGGAGTTTTTTTATCTAAGAAGGATGAGGTGAGTAAGGTATCTACGTCTATTTTTGTAACTAATTTTCCAGATAAGTTTATTGCTAAGGATTTGTGGAATGTCTGTAAGCAATATGGGAATGTTGTCGACGCATTTATTCCAAACAGAAGATCAAAAGCAGGTAAGAGGTTTAGGTTTGTGTGTTTTATTAAAAAATTTAATGTGGAGAGATTGGTTAACAATTTATGTAGGATTTGGATTGGACGTCATAAGTTGCATGCAAATGTCGCTAGGTTTTAGAGAATGCCTGCGGATAAGGGTAGTAATTATGTTAAGGATAATAAGGGTGATAACAGAAACTCCACAGGTAACGTTGATAAAGAAAAAGGGTTAATGGGCAATCTAATTCATACATTCATGTTGTCAAAACTGGATCACATTTTGTGGAGATGATCCAACATTGGTGTTGGACGAATCATGTGTGAACCAACAAGACTTTTCACTCAATTTGTTAGGTGAAGTGAAGGAATTTGCATCCCTTTGAAACCTAAAAAGAGTGTTGGCGAATGAAGGTTTCAATAACATATGAATTAAATACATGGGGGGATATTGGGTGATGCTAGAATCTCACTCAGATGTGTTAAAGAAGACGTTTCAAGATAATACAGGGGTTGGTACTTGGTTTGCTCAACTGATACAAGCTTCTAAAGAATTCACCGTTGATGAGAGGGTTACTTGGGTGGAGATTGAAGGAGTTCCAATTAAGATGCGGTATGAAACACGTTTAATCGCATCGCTTCTAAATGAGGTCTTTTATTAAATGTTGATGATAATGAAGATGAAGGTTTGCATAGAAAAAGACTTTGTATCAGTACGAAGGTGACAACGAATATTTATAAAAGCTTTAAAACTATTTATCAGGAGAAGATATATTGGATTCGAGCCAAAGAAGTCCCTAGATGGGTACCTGAGTTTGTGGAGGAGAACGAAGAGGAAAGTGACATGGAAGAAGATATAAAGGAAGGAGACTTAAAGGGAGAAGATGGGGGATCACCTTTTTTGGAAGGAGACAGTGATATCGATGAGGTTCGTGAAACAATATATGTTGTGGATTCACATAATGCTAATTTGGAAGAGGTCTCGGTGGGGAAGAAAGATTCAAGATCAGAAGATCCATTTAATATATATGACCTACTAAACAAGAAACAAGTGGATAGTAAGAAGAGTCCATGTGTTGATGATAGCTTAAAATACCCTCCTGGTTTTACTCCTATAGATGTCACAGAAGGGTCGTTTAAAAAAGATGAGGGGTTTAATAAGGAGGATGGCGAATGTTCTCAAAGTATTCATGTAGATGAAAAGGAAGATGTAGCAGAATCTTTTTGTTCTGGTCATTTTAAGAAATCCGAAGCACCTCGTACGGGTGGTTCTATTGTGCAACTCATAGACAACTTGGTAAAGGTAGGTCAGACAATGGGTTATAATGTGGATGGTTGTATAAAAAACATGGGAGTGATAATTGATTCTCAAGGAGCGAATGGAGTGGTTAGATGAATTTTATGTCGTTGAATATTCAAGGCCTCGCCCAAAAGGCTAAAAAGGATTGGGTTAAGGAGTTATGTGTCAAAAATAAGGTGAATTTTTTGTCTTTACAGGAAACTAAAATGGAGTCTATTGAGTTATCTAGCATCAAGATGTGTTGGGGAACTTCGCATTTGATTATGTTCATAGTGATTCGGTAGGTAACTCGGGCGGTATTCTTTACATGTGGGATCCTAGATATTTCAATAAAAGTAACGTAACGATGTCAGATTATTTTGTTATGATTAGGGGGTTTGGGTGCCGAGTGGTATGAATCTTCTCCTTATTTCAGTTTACGCTCCTCAAAAGTTAAATGAAAAGAAGATGTTATGGAATTATTTAGCCTTTGTGATTTCAAACTGGAAAGGTGAGGTGATTATTATGGGCGATTTTAATGAAGTTCGTACAAAAGATGAGAGATTTGGTTCGGTGTTCAATATGCAAGGTGCCGAGGCGTTTAACATGTTTGTTGCGAATGTGAGTTTGGAGGAGGTTCCGCTAGGTGGTTTCTCTTTCACGTGGTGTCACAAATCTGCTACAAAGATGAGTAAACTTGATCGTTTTTTAATTTCTAAAAGTTTAATAAGTTCTTGTCCGAATATTTTAGCAGTTTTTTTGGATCGATACTTATCTGATCACAGGACTATTTTTTGCGTGAGGCTAAGTATGATTATGGTCTTATTCCATTTCGGTTTTTTCATTATTGGTTTGATGTGGAGGGTTTTGATAAGCTTGTTGAAGTTACTTGGAATGAAGCTCTAGTGAACGACTCAAATGCAATGAGTAATATGTTAAAAAAGCTGAAATATCTAAAAGATAAGCTACGTGCATGGAATAATGAAAAGAAAAGGACGTCTAGCAACAGTAAAGTTAAGTTTCAAGAGGAGTTAATCAAATTGGATAGTATTATTGACAAAGGTGAAGGTATTGTTAACATTTTAAATAGAAGATCTTTTGTTATCAAATCGCTTCAAGACATGGAAAATCTTCACTCGTTGGAAGCGGCTCAAAAAGCAAAGATAAAATGGGCAATAGAAGGAGACGAGAACTCAAAATATTATCATGGTATCCTAAATAAAAAGAGAAGACAGTCAACAATTCGTGGTATTTTGGTTGAAGGTAACTGGATCGAATATCCTTGTTCAGTGAAAAATGAGTTTTTCTCTCACTTCAAAAACCGGTTTGATCAACCTTAAGAGACGCGTATTCATCTTAATATGAGTTTTCCTCACACTATCACGACTGATCAAACAACAGAACTAGAAAATATGGTGTCTAAAGAGGAAATAAAAAGGGCGGTTTAGGATTGCGGGACTAACAAATCTCCTGGTCTGGATGGGTTTACGTTCGGATTTTATCGTCGTTTTTGGAAGGTTATTAAAAAAGATGTGGTAGAGGCTGTGACATATTTCTTTTGTAATGGGTCTTTTCCTAAAGGTGGAAATTCTTCTTTCATTGCATTGATTCCAAAAAAACCCGATGCAAATATGGTTAAAGATTTTAGGCCTATTAGTTTAATAGGAAGTTTGTACAAAATCATTGCTAAGATTTGGCAAATCGCCTTATGACCGTTTTAGGAAATATTGTTAATGAGGTTCAATCAGCATTCATTGCGGATAAACAAATTCTCGATGGTCCCTTCATATTAAATGAACTTGTGCAATGGTGTAAGTCGAGAAAGAAACAATCCATGATCTTTAAGGTGGACTTCGAGAAGGCTTATGATTCAGTTCGATGGGATTTTTTGGACAATATTTTGAAGAATTTCGGGTTTGGAGAAAGGTGGCGTGGCTGGATTAATGGCTGCCTTAGGTCTTTAAGGGGATCAGTTATTGTGAATTGGAGTCCTACAAAAGAATTTTAATTTTATAAGGGTCTAAAACAGGGTGATCCTTTATCTCCTTTCTTGTTCATATTGGTGATGGAAAGATTACATATTTTGTTTCAAAGAGTCGTGGAATCAGGTATGTTCAAAGGCATCTCTTTAGGATCTTTGTTGTGTCTCTCGCATATGTTTTACGCAGATGACGCGGTCTTCGTGGGACAATGGAGTGATTCTAATATTGACAATATTGTTCATGTTTTGGATTGTTTTTACCGAGCATCGGGGTTACGTATAAACATGAATAAGAGTAAACTTATGGGTATCGCGGTGAAGGATGATAAAGTCGACCAAGCAGCCATGAAGATTGGATGTGTTACCATTAAAGCTCCGTTTTCGTACTTAGGATCGAAAGTGGGAGGATCTATGTCACGTGTTCAATCATGGAATGAGATTATTAATCGTGTAGTTGCTTATTTATCAAATTGGAAGATGAAGACTCTATTGATAGGTGGAAGACTTACACTTATTAAGTCAGTTTTAGGCTTGATACCGATTTATAATATGTCCATATTTAAAGTCCCTATGAAGGTGTTACAACGTTTGGAATCTATTCGGTGTCATTTTTTTAATGGAAATGAGCTTATGGGTAAGAAACTGATATGGGTGAAATGGAAATCCGTTTTAGCTTCTAAAGAGAAAATAGGTCTTATTGTTTCAAGCTTATACGCGCTGAATAGAGCTCTAATGCTTAAGTGGGTGTGGAGTTTTTTTATTCATGGGTCATCGTTATGGGCTAGGGTAATCAAAGCGATTCATGGGGTTAATGGGAAAATAGGTATGAGTGTTAAAGCTTCATTTCTGTCAATTTGGGTCGATATTATTCAAGAGGCTGAGAAGATTAAGGAGCATGGAATTTATTTGGTCAGTTTTATTCAAAAAAAGATAGGAAATGGAGCTAATACTTTGTTCTGGGAGGAAATATGGTGTGGGGATATTAAGCTAAAGAAGTTGTATCCTAGACTTTATTCGTTGGAGACTAATTAGAATGTGTTTGTTGCTACGAAGATGTCACATTCCAGCCTGATGTCTTCATTCCGTCGCGATCCTAAGGGTGGTGCGAAACAGTCGCAATTGGCTGCTTTGATGGACAAGGTTTAGGACGTTTCTCTTGTTAACATGTGCGATAGGTGGATCTGGTCTTTAAATGGTTCGGGTGAATTTTCTGTTGCGTCGATTAGGAAGTTGGTTGATGATAATACGTTACCAGAGGTTTCAGATAAGTTTTGTTGGGTTAAAGCTGTGCCGATAAAGGTTAATATACATGCTTGGAAAGTAAGGTTAGATTGTTTACCTACTAGATTAAATATATCTCATAGGAGTTTGGATATTGATTCTATCATACGCCCTACGTATGAAAATGTAGTGGAATTGACTAGACATTTTTTTACATGTCCTTTAGCAAGGGAGATTTTTCGTAAGATTACGTGTTGGTGGGATGTGAGTTATTTGGAAGTTTCGTCTTATGAAGAATGGTTATATTGGTTATTGAATATTCGCCTCTCAGATAAGTATAAAAAACTTCTTGAAGGTGTCAGTTATATCATGTGGTGGCATATTTGGACGTTTCATAATAAGAGTATATTTGGTGCGAAGATTCCTTCTAAGACGGCTATTTTCGAAGACGTTGTTTCTCGTTCTTGTAAGATCGTTTATTTCATAACACGAGTGATGATTCTTGAGTTGGGCTAGTTTCTAGAGAGAGAAACACATAGAGAGATATTTTAGAGAGAGAGTGTATGTGTTTAAAGTGAAAATGAAATTGACTAGCTTACCTCTTCCAAAGTTGGAAGAGGCATATATAGTTTTTACAAAATACCGGGTATTAGTACCCGGCTTAAAACCGAAAGACATACGAATAACTATTAAACTACGAACTATTATAAACAATAAATATACGGGGTGACCGAGTCTTTTACTCATATCTAACAATCTCCCCCTAAGGGAGGTCACCCTTAAAAACACTAGACTTAAGCTCTTACAGCTTGCAGTCTTTTGATTCTTCATGTTACATCTAGTACTTTGTTGTAGTGATCTTTAGATAACAATTGAGCTTGTTCACTTTGACTTGTTTTGATTTTGATCATGAGCTTTCTTGAGATCATCATCCAAACATAATCTCTCATCATCTAGTAATCT
>BQNB010065437.1:23242-34939 GCA_026074375.1 Tanacetum coccineum
CTAGGACTGAATATTCCAACAAGAATAATGACACAAGCAGACAAAGAGGACGTGATTCATACTCTCGAGGTCGTGGTCGTGGTCAAGGTAGTACACGAGGCAACACTCAATACATGATCAATGTGACTCCTCGAAAAACCATGAAGATAATGAACAAAAGGGTAAAAAAGCATGAGAAACATGACCTCTCACATATAAAGTGTTACCGTTGTGATGAGTACGGATACTTTGTTTCAAAATGCCCTGAACGAAACCAAAACCATGAAACTAACATGAATGAGACGCAAGAAGAAAATGTGTATCATGAGGAAGGAACGTTCTTAATGATGAACATGGTTCAAGAAACGATTTTCATGAATGAAGAAAAGTACACTCTAACAAATATCCGAGTCCATACCGAGGAAGATAATAATGTATTTTTTGACACCTAATCAAAGGATATCTCGCGTATAACAAAAAATGTCTTTAAAACTATTCCGTCTCTAGAGCAAAGTTTCGTCTACATTTATCAAGCATATAACTCTTCCAAAATGAACAGATTTTTAAGTCTTATTCATTCAGTTTTACAAATTGTACGTAAGTCGTTAAAATATACACTAATAATTCGCGGCATGCATGTACAACTTACCCCATACCCTCACCGCTTTAACTAACACCTCCAATACTTTATAAAAAATCAAAATAAATGTTTTCCCTCCCTAAATAATAAACAAAATCAGCCCCCAATTATATTGTACAACAAAATACCCAACAAAACAAATACACCATTATTCATTTATCAACTAGGGACAAAATCCTTACAAGATCTGCTAAATGCCAACACTAGCTTTTTCTTCCAACCCATGCCACCCTCTATCCCCCTCCTAAACCTTATTAATTTTCTTGTCTGTTGTCCTCTAGATATTTTACAAGGCTTGCACTCTTTCTTCTTGTACATACATGGTTACTTTCTTTCTCATTTCATCACTCAAACTAACAAACAAACTCTCCGTTTCTCTTTACCATTTTTTCTAGCTTCTTGAGGCAAGAACAAGGATATTACAAGCTTTGGTTTAAGGTTTACAAGATTATTGGTTAATGGGTATTAAAAGTTAGGGCTTGGAGTTGAAAAACTTTAGTTTTGATTAGTTATTTTGGGTAATCTTTCACTTTGTTCATCCACATCATCACCATCTTTGTAAGTATCATCATTTCATGTTTTCATACCTTTAAACATCTCATATATGATTTATATCTTCTAAGTATGCTTGTGTATAAGAAAAACTTGATTGAAAACTTGTTTTATGAAACCCAAAAGTGAGCAGACTTTTAGAATAACTTGCTTAAACAATAAGACCACCTTAGGGAAATCCTTTGTCAAACTTTTTTTATCTACTCTTAATATGTTAGCTTAGTTTTTGGAGCGGGCTATAAAGAATCAGGTTTGTTTTCATTTTTGAATGATTTTTGAAAAATTAGTGTGCGATTATTAGTTCAGAACTTTTGGCGTGATTATGAGCACTTTAGGGTTAGATTGGGTCGTTGTGCCTTTGGAACTTTTGGTAGATAAGGTCTTAACTTAAACTCAAAGATTTGAATCGACTATAAAGGTCAAATAAAGAAGGAGATATGGCTAAAACAAAATCAGGTAAACCTGTTGTCCCGAAACAACCCTATATCCGGATCTTGTATGACCCATTTGAAACCCTTTAACTTGAAATTAGACTTTAAAACTTATATTTTGGAAAGATAACTCAAAATTCTACAACCTAGACTTTTGGACAGACTTAGTTCGTTACGAAATGAATGAGTTATACCCTTAGGAAGTCAAGAAAACCTAACTTTCAACAAACTATTTTATGAAGTTTCTAATATAAAACACCTGTAAACTTGGTTGTAAAGTATATTTAGAACTTAAAAAACCTTGGACACAAGCATAGTAGAGTGATAAAAGTTTACAAAACTCATTTGGATGTTGTACATTCAATATTGTAAGCCTAAATCACCTCGTTATATAATTAGGTCACGGTTAGGACTTTGCACGTTCTTTGAACTTGTACTTATTTCCCGATTGTACTACTTCAGTTGTGGTGAGTTTCATAGCCCTGTTTTTACATGGTTTATACTTATTTTGCAACATTTGGGTTGAGATACATTGCCTGCTTTTACATATGGATACAAGTACATTTAAACTATTGCGGATTAGCTTAAGTAACGTTAACCCACTTGGCCCACTATCAAGAACCGTTAATTACTTTGTTTAAGCACTATTGTTGTAAATAGATATGTTGGGGTTGACACCCCCGTCCTGGTAAGTAGCTCTTACTTGACCAAGGGTATTGGTCAAACAGACGTATACCTTTTGGGAAACTCTAGGTGGTCTTGGGTTGGACACCTACCGGGCAACTACTTGTAACAACATGAAATGTCAGTCCTAGCTTTGGTTTCATGAGCTTAGTGTAATCGTATTAACTTCATTTTATATGACATTGTATCTATTATAATGTTCATACACTTGGAAATCTTGTAGTCTACACTTATAATTACTTAAACCTATGAACTCACCAACATCATTGTTAATGTTTTTAGCATGTTTTTCTCGGGTGCTTTATTACTTGCATGGTTAGCACTTAGAGCATCCCAATGAATCTTTTGCGGTCTCATCATCATGAACATTTTATGCATTACTTAATCGTTTGATGTGAAATTAATACTTCTTTCATTTTGTATTGTGTACTATTAAAACATGTCCTTGTTAAGCTTTATTTATTGAATGCGAATTTTCTAAACGAATCATGTAGAGGTCATTCTTAATAATTTGTGTCTTTTATGTCATGTTGTCTCTCCCATTAGTTCCTTCGCTGTGATATGATTTAGGGGTGTGACAAAAGCAGCACCAGGCTAGAATACTTCAACAACCATGTTCATGAATCCAGCGACGTCCAGAGGGTAAAGAGAGAGTATGACGTGATTGACACGCCAATCCGGTGGCATGACTTAAACCAATACGGCCTATTGAGTGCTCTCGTACGATGGAGGATGGACGATTTACTCACTTGGATTTAAACGGATTTTGTGCATGGTAATCTAAAGGAGCTCGATAGTACTTTAAAAGAGATGGGTTTTCTACAATGCGTGCAAGAAAAGGCGGTCTATAGAAAGGTGTCTAATGGAGAATTTATCATTGTTGCGGTTTATGTAGATGATTTATCCATGACTTGGATAAGCTTGGAACTTATTAATAAGTTCAAGAAGAGGATGACATCTTAATTTAAACTGTTGGATCTTGGTGAGTTAACTTATTACTTAGGTATCAAAGTTTCACAAGAAAAGGATTATGTCAAGATCAAGCAGGAGATATATGCAATGAAGATATTGAAAGAAGCTTGTATGGAAGATTTCAATGCAACTTTATGTCCAATGGAACCGAGACTCAAGTTGTCAAAAGCAGAAGATGAACCAGAAGTTGAAGCTACTCAATATCGAAACGTGGTTGGTTACTTACATTATCTCTTGGATACTCGTCCAGATTTGACATACTCGGTTGATGTAGCTAGTCGATACTTGCAAAGTCCAAGAAAATCACATGCTCGTGCTACCAAGCAAATCCTTCGTTATCTTAAAGGTACAACTTCATTTGGATTTGAACACAAGCGGGGTAATGACATGAGAGTGGTGGGATATAGCAGTCATAATATTAACATTGATGATGGACAGAGTACTATTGGGCACGTTTTTTATCTCGGTACATCACCTATTACATGGTGCTCACAAAATCAAACTACCGTGGTGTTATCTTCGTGTGAAGCTGAGTTCATGGCAGTCACTGCAACTACGTGTCAACCAATTTGGCTAAGGGAGGTATTGGCGGAAGTGATGGGGAACGAGCAGGTAATTGTTGAGCATGTATCCAGAGAGAACCAAAGAGCAGACCCGTTAACGAAGGCCTTGGCGTGCATAAGGTTTAAGGAGATGAGATCGTTACTTGGTGTGCAAGAGTTACCCTCTTCGACTTAAAAATTTAGGGGGTGATTGTTGGAGAATTCCTGATCATGTTGGATGTGGCTTGAGGCGTGTTCCAAGAGTTATCAAGAAAGTAATCATAGTTGGGGTGCAAGTCCAACTCCTCCTATGTGTTTATTTAGGATATTAATAATGTAATACTATTTATAGTATAATGTGTATTGTTTAGTCTATATATATCGTGAAGGGTAAGGATTCTCATTGTATCATTGGAGTTTTTGAGTTAGATTTTCTTCAATAAAATATTGTGTGTTCTTGGCAAACTACCTATCTTATTTTTTGTCGTGTTTAATAGCAGATAACATGTGTTTCCTACCTTTGATAACCTTCACTCGGCCGGTAAAGTTCTCTTACGAATGAAAGAGACTTCGAGTTTCACAATAGATCTCACAATTTTGTTTGTGAAAAATACTACTTGTGAAAATTCTTAACAAAGATCAATCAAAACACTATAAATTTCATACAACCAACCTCTTCAGGTTTTTATTCACAAGATTAGTTTATCATTTCAGATGTGATAACTGAATTTGAGGTCAAATACAATACAAAAATAAAAACATATTACATCAAAAAATTATATTTAATCTCAAAGATTAAGAGGGAATAATACAAAAAACTAAAGAGACAGTCTTAGAGAGAGAAATATATCGCAATTATGAGAGATGCTGAGATATAGATAAGTATTTATATCCCATTTATGACCTAAACACCATATTTTTCATAATCAACACTTAAGTCCTTGGCTTCCAGAACTTGACATCTTTGATCCAATTAAAAATAACAAACAACCAGGTACAAAATAATAATAAAACTTACCATTCATTACCTTGAAGTTAGATAGGCATCCAACCTGAGACCAATAAGTGTTATGCTTTAAAATGTTACACTTCTCCCTTAAGCTTATATGATTATATATATTCATATAAAAACCAGGTAATATCGTGTGTTAAAACTTTGTATGATCCTACACACTCTGTCTTTTGTGAAAAATTGATAATTCCTACTTTATTATATTACCGACTGACACTTTTTCCTTTTAAAAGAACAACTTAATCTCAAAATGTTTGGTTTTTTCAAGAAAAACTAGGTTTGCAGCAATTTGAATTGCTGAACTATTATC
The DNA here is from genome assembly GCA_026074375.1 of Tanacetum coccineum. Classification (NCBI taxonomy): domain Eukaryota; kingdom Viridiplantae; phylum Streptophyta; class Magnoliopsida; order Asterales; family Asteraceae; genus Tanacetum; species Tanacetum coccineum. The sequence goes on from BQNB010065437.1 coordinate 28,365, forward strand.
ACAATAAACTACAACAGGAAGAGAAATTTTTATGTTCATTTTTGCTAAAATATTTTGTATCCATACCACTTCACAAGTTACATTACTCATTGCCCTATATTCTGCTTCAACAAATGATTTCTCAAGCATAAACTATTTTTTACTTTTCCATGAAACCAAACTTTTACCCAAAAAACAAAATACCCAGTAACAGACTTTCTTGTGGCCTTACAGTTAGTCCAGTGTGAATCAACAAACACACTCAAATCAAACTCATTACTTTTTATAAAAGATATACTTTTTCCAAGAGCATTCTTTAAGTACCTAAGTACTCAGAATGCAAGTTTTAAGTGAGACTGCAATGGTGCATGCATGCATTGACTTAGAACATGTACTACATAACTAATACCAGGTGGTGTGTGTGTGTTAGATAGATTAATTTTTCTACTAACTTTTGGTTATTATTTATACCAAATAGAGGACTACCAACAATGACCTTATTTGGTTTAGCAGTATTGTCCTTAGTCTCAATAGGAGTACCACAAGGTTTGCAGGTAAGCATACCAAACTCTTCTAAAACTCTAAGACAGTACTCTCTTTGAGTTAAATACATATTATTATTTTACTCCAATACTTCAATTCCTAAAAATTATTTTAGCTTACCAAGATCTTTTATTAAAAATTTTGTACTGAGAAACTACTAATACATTGTTAATTTCATCCACATTATTACCAGTGATGACTATATCATCCACATACACAAGTAAAGCTATAAAACACAATTCTTATTTTTAGTAAATAAAGAAAGATCATTTTTTACTTTGTATAAAATCATTGTTAATCAGGACTGATGTTAATTTCTCATTTTATTTTCTAGGTGTTTGCTTCAAGCCATATAAAGACTTGACCAACTTATCAGTTTTATCCAAATACCCTTCAGGTAAGCACATATAGGCATCCTCAACTAGATCACCATATAAGAAAGCACTATTAATGTCACATTGGAAAACTGGCCAACTATGTTGAACTGCAATAGCCAACATACACCTAACAATAATAGTTTTTTTATTAGGCGGCAAGAGAATGTCCATAATCATTACTATCTTATGAATTAATAGAACCTTAGAAACAACTTATCCCTTCACCGTTCTTCTACCTCACCACTGGACTTATATTTCACTTTATAAACCCACTTACTTCTTATTGGTTTTCTACCAATAGGTAAGTGAGTGATAGTACCATTCTTATTAAAAGCTTCCATCTTTTGGTTCATGACTTCAACCCATCTAATATCTTTAGATGCTTCACCATAAGACTTAGGTTCACTGACTTTGTAAACACAAGTAGAAAAATTAAAGTTTTCTAGAGTCAACTTAGAATAGGTAACTTGTTTGTCTATATGATATTTGATTTTAGTATCAATCTCAAAGTCTCTTAACTTTGCAAGCATACTAGCTTTTCTAGAATATCTTCTTAAATTAACATTTTATCTATCTAGAATGACAATTAGGCATCATTTATCCCATTTACAGTGCTCGTTTTGTAACGTTTTGTATAAGATTTGATACTTAATCGCTTATTTGTGTAAATCTCAGTTATTATCGATCATTTGGCAAAAGATGGAGAAAAGAGCATGTTTTAGATCATAAATGATAAAGATCAAGAAAGTCTACTAAATCTGAAGAATACAACGTATCATTCTAGGCGGATACGTTATTTCCCAAGACTTAGACAAGATCAAGACCATTGCCTGACTTTGAATAATACGCCGTATCCACATCAGCAGATTCGCCGTATAAGATACTTTGGTCAACATTCTAAAGAAGCATGATTTCCATCCAATACGCTGTATCTAGAAGCTCCTATAAGCCGTATTCAGTGGCGGTTTATGAATATTCCAGAATAAAATAATCGTAGAGCCCACTCCAAGTTATCCGAATACGCTATATCGGACCCCTCCAATACGGCGTATCGATCTGCTTTCAGAGCCTATAAATAAAAAACCTAAAACTTGGTTTTTAGTATGCAAAGACCATCAAGTACGATCTATACATGATTTTAGAAGCAAATAAGGTCCTGCAAGTGCCTCAAGTCAATAGGAAAACTCTTTTAATCTCTATACTCCGCTATAAGCGTTCGGTTAGCTTAACGTTTGTTTATTTAATCGTTCGTCTATGATACTGTGTATTGTTACAATGACTATGGGCTAATACACTTAGGTATTAGCCATGCTTATGATAATTTAATGTTTGGTTTTGTTTATATCGATTGTTTACTTATTCGTTGCATGTTGATTATGTTTATCACTTTGTAATTGTTTATGTTTCGATTATGTTTTATTTGTCATTCAACTGGATCTAGAATTGCGTGCGTGAACTAGAGTCTGGGATAAATGTTACGTACAACTTATCTATGTGACTCTAGATTAATAGGACTACAAATTTATGCCCATGTTCTTCCCTTGGTTAAGTAAATAACTAGACTAAGTGGTGACTTAGGATTACACATAATGTTCTGTTTTCTTTGGGTGGGTGCTTGGATCGTGGACTACTAGCATATAGATAACAATTGGACATAAGTGGGTAAAGCCTCGATGAGCTAGGTTTTGATATTCACCAATGTCGTCTCCTATATAGATTATAATCAACAGTGTAAGCTTTATGCGGGTTTGGTTAATTGTGATAGGATTAACTGAAAAACAAACCTAGAGTTTAAGGAGATGACCCACCTAAGCTTGGGAATGATATAACACCAACGAAGTAATACAATCATTGCATTAATAAACAATTCCTACATTCTATTAGATTAAACATGGTTAATACGTTTTCTTTACATTAGTTTTTGATCGCTTCTTTATCGTTTGTTTATCTGCTTGTGTGTGTCCTTTGTCTCATTTAGCTTTGATTAAACCAAAACTCGTACTAGTCTCTCAGGCTGAAAACCCCCCTTTTGCGTTAGTTTAGGTTTAATTAGAATTAACATTAGATTAACTAGATTTAACTTAGATAACTAAAATACTGATAGACCTAAGTATTAACGCTCACTCTTAGTGATCGACACCTTAAGGATTTTCTAAAACTTGTGGATTCACTTGACCTTAATGGTGAAAATAGGGAAAGGACGCGACTGCGTTTATTTCAATTTTCCCTTCGCGATTAAGCTAGCAATTGGCTTGTACGTCTACCTGCGGGATCAATCTCCACTTGGGAAGATCTCACTACTCGTTCCCTTGCTCAGTTTTTCCTATCAGAGAGAACTACCAAACTTAGAAATGACATCTTGATGTTCCAACAACATCATGGTGAATCTCTTTCCGAAGCATGAACTCATTTCAAGGACTTACTTCAAAAAATCCCTCATCATGGCATCGATCTTTGGCTCCAAGTCCAAATCTTTTATGACATGTCAATCAAGCCACAAGGCACGCCATCGATCATTCGGCCGGTGGCAAGCTATGTGATAAAAGCGCCGAGGAATCTTGGGAACTTATAGATGACCTCTCCCTCTATGACAATAAAAGATGAAATGACCCAAGAGACTTCGCTAAACCGGTCAAGTCAATCTCTTTGCCTTAAGATGTCCTGAGTACATCCGACCGTCGTCTCGTTGAGCTAGAAAATCAAGTCCAACGCTTGATGGAAGCTCACTTTGCTCCTAAACCCTTCGTTCAAGTGAAAAAAATCGATTCTTCATGTGAGATTTGTGGTGGTCTCCCACGACGCTAAATATTGCATGAAAAATCCTAAGCAAACTTTTGTTGATTATGCATCCTCGCGTACCGACGAAGCGGGAGGTAAGTGGTTCACTTTCAAACCCGAGCAAAATAACCTTGGTGACACCTATAATCCATCATGGAAAAGTCACCCAAAATTCTCAAAACAATTTTTCAAACCCACCTAATCGTTTTCAACCAAAGGGTTCGTTCTCGAACCGTACCTTCATCAACAATCCTCAAAATTTTAATAATCACTCAAATCTCGAAGGATTGGTGTCTAACTTTATGGCATCTCAAGACGCTCGGCTATCCAAGTTTAAAGCCGATTTCAAACAACAAAAAGCGAGATGACCAATAAAATTGACACTTTCTTTAAGGCTATCAATGACCGAATGACGGGAGCACTTCCAAGTGACACGGTTAAGAACCCAAAATTAAATGTTAATTCCACCTCTTCAGTTTCGTATGCTCGTTCTTACCCAATGGGAGATCCCCAAAGCTCTTCCAATCCTTTCAATTTGGTCAATGCTATCAAAACATGTTTCAAATCAACAGAAACTTTTCAAAAAGACCAACCACAAATTAAAACTTTAACGGTCAATGAAATTGAAACACCAAAATCAAAAGAACCCGAAAAAGTTCTAGAAGATGAATTCAAGGATTTGCATCTTAATCTACCGGTTCTTGAAGTTCTAGCCCATGCTGCCATGTACAATACCATTTTGGATAAATATGTCAAGAGTCTTGACATAGGCAAAAATGGGTCTGCATTCATTCAAAGTGAAATGCCAAAGAAAATGAAGGATCCTGGATTATTCATCTTACCTTGTAGACTATGAGACTCTAAGCCTTTTGATACCTTAGCCGATTTAGGGTCTTGCATGAATTTAATCCCATAATATCTCTTCAAAACGCTAAAAATTAGATTATTAGAAGAGACCGAGAATGTCCTAGGGTTAGCGGATGGAACTAAGTTGTATCCCGTAGGACTTGTGAGAAACGTAGAGGTATATGTAGGGAAGTTAAAACTTTTGGAGGACTTTTACGTCATTGATATGGAGAAAGACCCTGCGTGCCCTTTACTTGTAGGAAGAAGATTCTTAGCGACCGCTAGTGCCGTAATAGATTATAAAAAGTCTAAGATAGCGGTAGGAGAAGGAATTACAAGGTCGCTATTTGGAGTTAAAGAGACCGGCCTAGGTCATGAGGATACGCCATATTGGACTACCATAGCGAGATGAATATCACCTAGTACGAATGGCATAGGTTCCCGACCCCCATACTATTTAGAGAAAGACTTTCTAGATAATCATGTGTCTGGGGAATGAGAAATAGCTAGAGACGCTGAACTTAATCCATTTAGAGCACAAGGTATAGTGGAGCCGTCGTGTTCGTGTCGTGGAAAAAAGTGGTGGCACGTCACCACTTTTCTTCATAACACCAAAACCCTCCTCCCTGGTTAACACTACATTTCTGGTGTTATAGTGACCCCGCTTTTTTTTCATTTATTTAAAAAAAAATTAATTCAAATTTCATTAATTAAAAAAACATTACAAACTACATTAAATAAAAACAAATGCATAAAGTTAAATAAAAAAATTATGTTAAATAAAATATGACAACAATTTAAAAATTAAAATATTTTGTCCGGGTTTGTTTTTCAACTCCTCGATCTTTGCCACGTCCGCCGGACTCATCCTGGTAGTGTCGAAAGTAAGTATCTTCAAATCTTCGTTTCTTTTTTGAATTTCGCAAACTTTGAGTCTTGTCGTTATCTCGTGCTTCATTTGCTCTTTCTTGGCTTCACAGTCTAAAATTATTTGTTGTTGCATCGATTCGGTAAATTGCTCTTTTTGTGAACCGGAAGTGGCGGATGAGCTTGTAGAACGTTAAGCTTTGGACTTTTGTGGAGCCCCGGATGGATGCGGGATAACATCGTCTCCAAACAATTCGGGATCTTCTCCGGTTACAGGTCCTCGGGATCTTCTTGCTTGGGTAGACTCGGGATTTTTCCATTTGTATTTGTGTTTTAAAAAAGGCCAAGCGCTTTATGAACAAATTCTCTCCCGGTTTGTTCTTTATATAAAATTTGTTCCTGGGTCAACAAATTTTCTTCATTCTCGCCGCTAAGAGCCTTGGTTTGGTCGTAAATCGAGTTAAACTTTGTTACATCTTGATTCATCGGCGTCCACTTACCCATCAACATATTTTTGTTACGCTCCTTACAACCAACGCTCGTTGTATATGTCGAGAATTTTATACCAAAACGTATCATTCGATTGGTCATTTCCGACTTTTAGATCTTCGGATATATCTATGAAACATTCCACCAAAAGTTCTTCCTCGCGTTGGGTCCAATACGAACGATCCCTTTTTTGGACTTGTTTTTTGGCTTGCGATTTTATTCAGACTTGTTTATGTGTCGACGGGCCCTAATCGGGTTCTTGAGTGGAATGTTGGGGATATTCGGATTGTTGAAATTGTTGAGAACTTTGCGTTTGTAAGTTGGCGAGCGATTGGTATTTGAGGTGATGGAGTTTGCGGATGAGGGAGTGTTTGGATTAGACGAAGACGAAAAAATTAGGTAACAGCGTATTCGGTATTTGATTTTGTAAGTCGTTGAAGTAGTTGTTTATCCATTAGTTGGGATTCATTGTAGAAAAGTTTATAAAAATTAAAAATAGTTTATAAAAATGTGGAGGTGAAGATGGAAGTATTGTATAAAAATTCAAAGTTTATATGGTATTTATAGGGTGAAATTTTGAAAAAAGGGGATAAAACCTAGAAATGGGATATATCCGTTATAAACGGTAAGAATTTTATTTAATAAAAAAATTTATTTAACGCGAAAATGCGAGACACGACACAGTGTCTCGCGTCG
>BQNB010065438.1:1347-14996 GCA_026074375.1 Tanacetum coccineum
CTCCGCTCCTTTGTGCGTTTTTCTTTTTAAAGAGTTACCGAGAAGCTTGTTGATTATTAGGTTTAAGTGTCTTATCTCATTGTCCATTATTAAAATAAATTATGAATACATTGTTGAAAAACCAAAAAAAAAATTTAGTATAAATTTTCTTTTTATATTTTAGTGCATGCGCACTCGTTCTTAATCCCGTAATTCTAACCGTCAACAACAACAAGTCCCACCGACTTTTGTTTAACCATTTAATATTGTGGAACCAATTGAAAATCAAGCTACTCCCGTAGTTACGATGACCGATAATCGTACTATGGTGCAATTGCTCGAATATATCCATCGTTTTATAGTCAAAAACATCAGTTTCAATCATAAAAATTTAGGCGGTTTCTTCCTTATCACTCTAGTATTCTTCAAGATCAGAAGATTCATCGTCAGATACTTCAACTTAATCACCACCTATTTTCCAGTAATCCCACAAAGCTCATTTAGTGAATATATCCATCGTTTTATAGTTTGCGAACTTTGTAGCCAACCAACCTTCGAATCTTGGATTCGCTGGGTCCTATTTTATTACGGGTGTGTTATTTCCCTCAATGCAAGAAGGCGGGTAGTATTTCCTAAAAAATTTAGCAGTTAAGTCGACCCAACAAGTGATTGATTCTTTGGTTCTATCAAACCATCTTCGTGCACCTCCAGCCAATGAGATTGGGAAAACAACAATTCTCAGTTTATCATTATCTACATTGGGTAACCTGATTGGGTCAATAATTTTTAGGTAGTATTCAATATGCTCAAATGTGTGCTTCCCGTTTGTTCCACTAAAATCATTGTTATGTAGATCATCCAAGAATTTTCCTTTCAGCTCATAAGCATTTTTCAAGTTAACTGTAATACTTGTAATCCGGGAATAGTAACCTACTTTGTCATTAGGCACAAATATTTCCATACTTGACTTCTTTCCCTTATCCTTCACCACTTCTTCAATCGACTAGCTCTGATAAGTATGTCTTGTAACAAGGGTAAAAATATCAGCTTGATTTGCTTTAAAGAAAGATAGAAATAATTTTAGCACGGAAATCAAATATAAAAACTTAGATTTTGATTTTGTTCTAGATTATCGATACGCCGTATTCAATAGAAGTGAATATGTCGTAGTAATCTTTTGAATGAATACGTTGTATTGGACATAAGGTTGGATACGTCATATCCAATGGAAGTGGATACGTCGTGCCGACTTAACGAACAACAACACTTTAACAGGCAGTGTACCCGGTCGGTGGTGGATTCGTGGTAAGTATGGTGTCGAACATTTGACAAAATATACAGAATATACACTAATCTAATTTACACTACTCCTAAGGGTTAGATCTAATGTTAAAAAACCAAAACAAAAATAAAAAACAAATTAATTTTCACTCCCACAACAGCGGCGCCAAAACATGATGCGTCGTTGTGTGGTTTTATTTATGATAGTTCAGTTTAAATTTATATTTTGCCAACTAAACGAAAAAAACAACACTTTTAACGGGCAGAGTTACCCGGTCGGAGGTAGATTCGGGTAAGTAAGGTCGAACAACTTGAAGGCGAGGTTAAATCTCTCAATTTATTTATATTTTTGGTTCTCTAATCTAAGTTAATTCTAAATCTAAGTCAAACCTATGCTAAATCCTAATTAGTTCTAATCCTAATTCTAACAGGTAAAAGGCGGGTTTCAGCCTGCGAGACTGAATGGATGTTTGTGACCTACAATCAAATCTAGTCACTTTAACCAACGCAAGTAAGTGACAAAAGATAAAAGACGGCGAGCTTTATGATAGAAAATTGTATTAGCCATCATTAATCCGATTAGAATTGGTTTGTTATTCAGTGCAATGATACTTATCTCAAGAGCGTATTTCATTCTAAACATTGGCGGGACTTCATCATAAGACCTAGACACATTAATTCTGTCACCATTAAAGCATCCGCATAAAGCATCCTTATTTACTGATTCTAATCTATCTTAGGGATTAAAGAAATTGTAATTTTGTTAAACCCTAGCTCATAGAGACTTTACCCATTTACTGCTTAATGGCAATTTATACACTAGTAGTCCACTTATCCACTTGTCCAACTATCCAATGGAATCAGAACATTACTTGTTGAATTATCTAGATTCACTAAGTCACCATTTTCAATAAACCAAAGAGCAGTTTTCGTTTAACTGAATAAGCCAAAGCGAAATCCTTAGCACGATTTTAGAAGGACAATACTTGTGATCCTATGATTCTAGATGTATAAATCACTATATGGAGAGCTATCCCGGCATCTAGATTACTTGGTCTATATCACTAGATCCAGTTGAATGATATGTCGCATACAAAAGCACGTAAACAAGTATGAATTGATAAACATAAACAAGCATTCAATGATAAATTAAGCAATCGAGATATAAACAAAACCAAACATTCAGATCTTCATAATAATGGCTAATACCCAAAGGTATTATCCTTCAAACATCATAATTAATACAAGAGTAATTGTTTTAGCCAAGGTAGACTATCCGAGTTAACGAATGATACCAAAAACTGAACGATTACAAAAGTATAAGAAATTAGGTATCGAGAATACGATTAGAGCACCTTAAACTCATTTTTGAGTTTTCTATTTATACTATCTGGAAGTGTTTCGATACGACGCATCCAATGATTGGATACGGCGTATTGGAGTTTCTTAGAGTAGGACCACGTTTGATATCTTCCAGAATATTCACATACTATATCTTGAATACGGCGTATTGGTCTTCTCTGGATACGACGTATTGAGCTTGTTTCTATTGTAGTCCTTTGGTTAGATTGCAAGGCACGGATACGTCGTATCCATCAAAGGAAATTTCGACGTATTCCGTGCCTGCCACTCACCAAATACTACAAGGAATCAAACGTGGTCCCTACTCCAAGAAACTCTAATACGTCGTATCCAACCCATTGGATACGCCGTATCGAACCGACTACCAGGCCCTATAAATATAAAACTCAAAAATGAGTTTTAGGTGTGCTAAATCATATTCTTGATATCTAAACCACAACAGTCGATTTTTAGAGGAGAAAAAGAGCAAAAGAGGTCAAGCAACATTATCAATTCAATATGAGACAACGTGTAAATCCATATACTTTAGTAATCGTTCAGTTTTTGGTATCATTTGTTAACTCAGTTAGTTTACCTTGGCTAAATAATTGCTCTTGTATTTATTATGACTTTTGAAGGCTAATACCTTCGGGTATTAGCCATTATTATGAAGATTTGAATGTTTGGTATCGTTTATTTCGATTTCTTGATTTATCGTTGTATGCTTGTTTATGTTTATTAATTTATACTTGTTTACGTGCTTTTGTATGCGACCTATCATTCAACTGGATCTAGTGATACAGACCAAGTAATCTAGAGTCTGGGATAGCTCTCCATATAGTGATTTATACATCTAGAATAATAGGATCATAAGTATTGTCCTTCTAAATCTGTGTCTAGGATACGCTTCAGGCTTAACTAGTTAATTGAATATTGCCAATGGTTTATTGAACGTGTTGACTAGAAGGTGAACCTAGATAATTCAACAAATAACGTACTGATTCCATTGGATAGTTGGACAAGTGGACTACTAGTGTATAAATTGCCATTAAGCAGTAAGTGGATAAAGTCTCTATGAGCTAGGTTTTAACAAGATCACCATTGCTTTAATCCCTATAATAGATTATAATCAGTAAATAAGGATGCTTTATGCGGATGCTTTAATTGTGATAGAATTAATGTGTTTAGGTCTTAGGAAAAAGTCCCGCCTAAGTCTTAAGAATGATATGCCACCTCGAGAGAAGAAATCATTGCACTAAATAAACAAACCAACATTCTAATCGGATTAATAATGGTTAATACAGTTTTCTTATATAAGGATCGACCGCTCTTTTATCTTCTGTTAATTAGCTTGCATGGGTTAAAGTGTCTTGACTTGATTGTAGTCGCCGACCAACCTGTGCCAGTCTCTCAGGCTGAAACCCCCTTTTACCTGTTAAAATTAGGTTTAGAACTGACATATGTTTAGCATAGGTTTGACTTAGATTAGATTTAACATAGATTAGATAACCAAAATATAAATAAATTGAGAGATTTAACCTCGCTTCAAGTGTTCGACACCCTACTTACCACGAATCTACCACCGACCGGGTTCACTGCCCGTTAAAGTGGCGTTTTTGATTAAGTCGGGAAAATATAAATTTAAACTTGAAATATCTTAAATATACACCACAACGACCACCATCAAGTTTTTGGCGCCGCTGCCGGGGAGTGAAAATTAATCTTGATTTTTATTTTATGTTTTGGTGATTAGATTAGATCTAACCCTTAGGATTAGTGTAATTTAGATTAGTGTATTATTCTGTATATTTAATTGTTTGTTTTAATCGTTTTCCTATTCTGATAGAACGATACGGCGTATCTACGTCCATTAGATATGGCGTATCCAGTTTGATCAGCTATACAACGTATTCGCCTCTTCGTATACGGCGTATTGATTATTTTCTTTACAAATCTATTTTTCTAGAATAGCTTTACTTTGCATCATGTCTTACTTTTCAGTAGAGGTGGCAATCTTGACCCAAATATAAAAGAATGGGTTTAATTGGGTCATTTTTTTAAATATTTGGGTCATTTGGGTCTTTAAGTTAAATGAAGTTTGGGTCCAATGGGCTTTTAAACATACTTTTAAATTAAATGAATGGGTCCAATGGGTCATAAGAATGGGTCGAATGGGTCGACCTAGTTAAACTTTAACCTAATTAGTTATAACTTCTTAAAAAGTGATATACTCTAATCATAACTTTTTTTTACGTTTATACGGTTTTTGGACGTTTTCATCTATTTTTTATGTTTTCGTCAAATTTCTTACGTTTTCGTTCGTTTTTTTACGTTTTCGTCAGATTTCTTACGTTTTCGTTTGTTTTTTACGTTTTCGTCCGATTTCTTACGATTTCGTCCGTTTTTTTTTACGTTTTCGTCATATTTCTTACGTTTTCGCCCTTTTTTTTTACGTTTTCGTCCGATTTCTTACGTTTTCGTCTGTTTGCTTACGTTTTCGTCCGATTTCTTACGTTTTCGTCTGTTTTTTTACGTTTTTGTCTTTTTTTTACGTTTTCGTCTGATTTCTTACGTTTTCGTCTGTTTTTTTACGTTTTCGTCTGATTTCTTACGTTTTTGCCCGATTTCTTACTTTTTCGCCCCTTTTTTTTTACATTTTTGTCAGATTTCTTACGTTTTCGTCTTTTTTACGTTTTCGTCCGATTCCTTACGATTTCGTCAGTTTTTTTACGTTTTCGTCATATTTCTTACGTTTTCGCCCCCTTTTTTTACGTTTTCGTCTGATTACTTACGTTTTCGTCTGTTTGTTTACGTTTTCGTCCGATTTCTTACGTTTTCGTCTGTTTTTTTACGTTTTCGTCTGATTTCTTACGTTTTCTCCCGATTTCTTACTTTTTCGCCCGCTTTTTTACATTATTGTCAGATTTCTTATGTTTTCGTCTGTTTTTTTACGTTTTCGTCCGATTTCTTACGATTTCGTCCGTTTTTTTACGTTTTTGTCATATTTCTTACGTTTTTGCCCTTTTTTTTACGTTTTCGTCTGATTACTTACGTTTTCGTGTGTTTGTTTACGTTTTCCTCTGTTTTTTACGTTTTCGTTTGATTTCTTACGTTTTCGCCCGATTTCTTACTTTTTCGCCCGTTTTTTACGTTTTTGTCAGATGTCTTACGTTTTTGTCTGTTCGTATCGTGTTTTTATGTTTTTCGTCTGTTTTTTATTATTTTTTAACGTTACGTCCTGTTTTTAGACTTTTCGTACCGATTATTTACGTTTTTCGTTTTCGTCTGATTTCATTACTTTTCGTCTCGATTTCTTACCGCTTCGCCTGTTTTTTTACGTTTTGTCAGATTTCATATAACTTTATCGTCTTGTTTTTTTAAACGTTTATCGTTCGATTACCATCATAACGTTTTCTTCCGTCCGATTTCTTACATTTTCGTCCGATTTCTTAAGTTTTCGTCTGATTTATTAGGTTTTTTACGTTTTCGTCCAATTTCTTACATTTTATACGTCTTTATTCGTTTTTAGAAAAAGACAAAAACAATAAAAACAGACGAAAATGGATGGAAACGTAAGAAAACATACGAGAACGTACGAAAACGAACGAAAACGTAAGAAAACAAACGAAAACGTAAGAAATCGAACAAAAACGTAAAAAAACGAATGAAAACGTAAGAAAACAAACGAAAACGTAAGAAAACGGACGACAACGTAAAAAATGGACGAAAACGTAAGAAAACGGACGACAACGTAACAAAACGGAAGAAAACGTAAGAAAACAGTCAAAAACGTAACAAACCATATGGAAACGTAAAAAACTGACGAAGACGTAAAAAATCGGACGAAAACGTAAGAAATCGGACAAAAACGTAAGAAAACGGGCGAAAACGTAAGAAATCGGACGAAAACGTAAAAAACCGGACGTAAACGTAAGAAAACGGACGAAAACTTAACAAAACGGTCGAAAACGTATGCAAACGTAAAAAAATAACGAAAACGTTAGAAATCGAACAAAAACATAAAAAACGGACGAAAGCATAAAAAGGACGAAAACGTAAAAAAACGGACGAAAACGTAAAAAATACGGACGAAAACGTTAAAAAACGGTCGAAAACGTAAAAACCGTATGAAAACGTAAAAAACGATCTAAAACGTAAAAAATCGGTCGAAAACGTAAAAAAAGGTAAAAAACGGACGAAAGCGTAAGAAAATGGACGACAACGTAAGAAATTTGACGAAAACGTAAGAAATTTGACGAAAACGTAAAAAACGGATAAAAGGGCGGAAAACGTAAAAAGACGAACGAAAACGTAAAAAAACGAACGACAACGTAAAAAAGCCGATGAAAACGTATAAAGCGTTTAGAAATGTATGAAAACACCATAATTTAGTAGGTCGACTCAACCCAAACCGTTTGACCCATGACCCGTTAGACCAATTTTTAAAACATGACCTGTTTGACCCATTGGACCCATAACCCATTTGACCCATGACCCAAACCAACACAACCCAACCCATTTGCCACCTCTACAATTCACCTTTATCAGTCACATCAATCTCACTGATTAAACTATTTTCATTTATTTATTAAAAACTACAACATTTATTCATAAAAAGTAGAAAATAATTAAAACCGTACATGTACGAAATTAAAAGCATAAATATTGCATTGATAATAAAAAATGTAAGCTCTTGATCACCCGTTTCAACTCTTCATCAGTAGTCAATAGATATATAGCTTCGTCTTTTTAACGTTGATCTTTATCTCAGATTTTTAGCTCTTATCTTTTAGTATCAGGTCCATCTTTTTGCTCTCCAATAAGTGTTTAAAGTTCTCCAATAATCTTTTTCATCCTACCTACTTGTATAGGGCGGCTATTTAAAATCTATTATTCCCTATTCTCTATTTAATCTTTGATAAAACAAGTTGTTTCATAAGGATGTTTTGTCCTTTAAACTGCTAATAATTACGCAACTAGTGTCAAAGTGTTAACTATACAATTTATGTGATGTAATTTCAAGGAGGTGATATGCTTTCGTGCGTTGTTGCGGAGCTATTTAGATGTAATATACACGTTTTCTAAAAGAGGAAGTTTAGTGTGTATATATATTTTTTATACAATAGTTCTCTTTTTATTATAATTTTTTCGTTTTTGATTGTAAACCTTACGTCCATGTATTCAGTCGATTGGTTTATGCTGTGTTTGAAGTAACTGTTTGTGTCAATAATGTGCAAATATATTTGTGTCTGCTAGGAATTTGGTAACCATAATTTGGTTAGTAAGCGTAGAAGTATACATTTTAACTCGATGGTAGTTTTTAAAGTTAATGCATAGATTAATGGTGTATTTTGAAAATTCTTTTTCTTTTCAAAAATATATATTAAACTTCAACAATTTTTACAAAATTATACGTATCTCAAAACCATATTAATATTGGGCTCGTTTTGTTCATAATCCAGAGACTTTCTTATCGGTATGTATTTTTATTAAAAAAGTCGTTTGATATTTGTTCAATATTTGATAAACAAATGTTTTAAAGTTAATAGATAAGAGTGTGTTTTGAAAGGTTTTTTTTTCAAAAATATATATTAAAATTTGACATTTCTTATAAAATATACTTTTCTTAAACCGTGTATTTTTTGCTTAAATCAAAGCTGTAAGTATTTTTTGTTTGATGACAATAATTTTAAGACGAAAATAGTAGCATAATGTAATTGAAGTTACATTTACATGATATTACATTAGATAAGTGTGAAACAGGCAAAAACATATGAGCCTTTAGGCTACTTTTATTCATCATCATTAAAAACACCCTTTTATCAAACACATTAACGCACATCAGCTTTCTCTCTCAGCTTTATCTCTTTTATTGCTTACCCTTACCCCCTCTCACAATTCACTATTATCAATCACTATACCCCTCACCGGATAACCCATTTTTTATTAAAAACTAAAACTTTTATTATTCAATAATTAAAAACGTTACATTACATAAATTAAAAAGCGTACGCGTACAGAATTAAAACGTAAACATTACATAGATAAATTAAAAACGTGAAATCAACCGAATAGCATATGCCTAAGTATCGCCTTGAACCCTTCATCGATAGTCGACAAATATTACGCTTAGTCTCTTTAACGGTTCTTCAAACGTCGGATTTCCAGCTCCTCAGTCTTGAGTTCCAGCTCCTGTTTTTTTATCCGCAATAACTCCGAAATTTCTTGGCTTTTTTGAAGGTTGTACGGGTGGTTGGCAATTACATACTCGTTGGCCATCATCTAGGCCAACGATCCCACATCAAAGGCATTTGTTGAACCTGTCAACGACGACCCGCTTTCACTTTCCTCTTTGTTTGGTCTCTGCCGATGGGACGACTTCGACGAACTTCCTCCACTTCATCTTTCTCATCCCCAACCGTGGTATTCAAATTGATACTTCCTTCTCCTTACTCCCTCGTGTTGAACGAACTAGAGTCGCTCGACTTGTATCTCTTGTTCTTTTTCTCCTTCCTCTCTTGCAAATACTCTGGAACTTCTTCGCTATTCTATTTATCACATTTTTAACACCTCCCAACAATGAAGAAGTGTAAACGAAACTTTGTACTCAAATTGATAATCTGTCAATGCCCTTTGAAGATAACCCGTCGCCGGCTCCACTAGTGTACGTCTGAATAGTGTTAGCGTACACACCACAAAAACTAGCAACTTTCGGACGCACGGTCTTTCATTATCCGTTAACCATATCGCATGTTCGACGCTTGACGATCGGACAAGCGCATGCATATGCTTGACAACCTCAACCTAAAACCTCTTCTCCTTTCTCGCATTACCAACAAAGCTATCTTGAGATATATGAACCCAACCTTTACGCAATGCAGTCTCTTCCTCAGGAGTCCATGGATAAAAACGTTAGTCCTCGTCTTTTTTGCTATGCGACTTCTTCGTCGGGGCCGTTTGGCATCAGTGGTTCTGCTTCTTCTTCGGGGTCGGGACTTTTTACTCAATTGATATTTGTTAATGCCCTTTTGGAAGATAACCGTCGCCGACTCATTTGTAGTCCGAATAGTGTTAGCGTACACACACAAAACTAGAACTTTTGACGCCGCGGTCTTCCATTTTCTGTTAACCATATCGCATGTCGGTGCTTGACAGAATTCGGACAAGCGCATGCATTATGCTTGACAACTCAACCTAAAACCTTTTCTTTCTGATTACCAACAAAGCTGTCTTCAGGATATATGAACCAACCTTTACCAATGCAGTCGCTTCTCTCAGGAAGTCCATGGATAACAAGTTTAGTCCTCGCCTTTTTTTGCTTGCGATGTCTTAGTGCGGGGGCATTGGCATCAGTGGTTTGCTTTTCTTTCGGGGTCGGGAGTGGATCTTATTCATTCTTCAAAGGGGGATGCTCCTCACGGAAGACTATAAAATGAGGGGAGCATCATTCCGGTAATGTCGTTTTCATTGAATTTATAATACTACAAGTCTTGCGGGAGATGAAGGAATCGTTAAGTTGGGTAGAGGCTGAAGAACCAAATAGGTTAGTTGTGATGTAAGAACAAAAAGGTTAGGTTGAGATGTAAAGAGGGACGCCAATAGGTATGTTGTGAATAATATTCGTGGTGGTCATACTATGTGTTTGGTTTTCGGTATGGTTGGAACATTTGATATAGTCTTTAACTCTTTTCGACATTTATTCAAAAGCAACAGTTACAATATTTTGACAGTAAGTACACTTTAACTAGATCATGTTTAACTCTGTAATGTGCATAACAGTGGAAAACCACCAATATTAAAACATACAAATGAAGCCGAAAAAATGACAAACCAAAATAAAAACAATGCAAATACATACGAACTCAATTCACGAATGGTTTAGGTTATCGATTTGCATACGAAACACAATAATACTTTAATATCATGAATAAACAAGGTTGTGGTTAAGTTAGGGACAAACAAACATGTATTTGCTTGAAACAAATAATAACAATAAATAAATTGTTAGCAACGAAATCGAAGAATTAATTGGAAGAATTAAACCCCGATTTGTATGTGTAAACTATGGCATCGATTATTAAACATTCATTTTTAATTCTTTTAATTATCGTATAATTACATAAATAATTTGCCCAAAGGCTGTTTCAAGCGATTCATAATCGTCAAAAAATAGCGATTAGGCCATAATACAGTTCTCCTGTTAAGTATATATTTAAATATGTGTAACCGTGGCTTTGAGGTCAAAATTACGTTTTTAGAAGACGCTTCCTAAGGGTAATTTTTACAAGAAAAATGAGCTTAGGGGTGTTTTTTAAAACAGTTTATTAACCATAAAAACATGTGTTTAGCCACGATTACGCTATACCGTTAATCATATGAATTGTTGATTTACTTGTGATACCACTAAAGGTGAATTAATAAATGAATAACATGTAATTCATTATTAAACTAGCAGATGTATCACCTATCAAACGGATCATATATCATATGATTAATATTAAGAAAACAAATAATGGTTCTTGTAGCATGATTTGTAGGCACGAATAGAGACAATCACCACTCCACGAATACTTAGAAACTCAGTGATCAAAAATAGACTCCTCTATTTAGAATAACACTACAAATCAATGATATAAAGTATATGTTGTCTTATAACTCCTATATCTAACCCTTTATCAATCCTTGAACCAAGTCTTCGAAGCAACTTAAAGTTTAAGCTAAAACGCTAGATTGGGAATAGTTTATGTGACGTGAGTATTAGGAGGGGGGGGAAACGTGGAAAGTTGTTTTCTTATTTTTGTTAGATATATCCATTCAAATAGCATTATCAAGTTTTAAAAATTACACTGACCCTTGGTTTTCTTTTTGTTTTTTTATATGGCTGGACTATGGGGCCCTAAATGGGCTTGTCATTTGTTGGTTCAATCCAATATATTGTTGATCCCAAGTTTTGAGGTATATACATTATACGTAATACAATATATAAATATATTAAATGGCAACATTCTGTGTTTACCTATAGGTCACATGTGTCTACGTATAATTGTTTTTTTTGACACGGAGATACTCTAACAATACATGTTCTGTCTTCCCGATATCAGGAAGGAGCATTGAGTCTCCGAAATTTCCACAGAATCCCAACAACAAAACAAATCAAATTGACGGCGATACAATTAATTTACCAAACCAACCACTTATAACAACATTTCACACCTCCATAACAACAAAATATGTACAACTTTATACCAACCAACATGTTTTGGCAATACGACACAACACACCGATTCAATCACTATGGTTGGCGATTTCTTTCACCGATTTTTTGAAGTTCTGTCTTATGGGAGCAGTCTCCATCGAAGAGAATAAGACATACAAGTTCCGACCTGAGAGAAGACGAACGAGACGCAACAGACGCCGGCGAAAATGACGACGAAAAAGCGAGGAGCCCCGGTTTGTTCTGCGACTATTTAAGAGGAAGTTGCCATTGGTTGTTTTGATTTTTGTATACTGAACGATAGTGTGGAGGTCATACGAGAAAGAATAGGGGGTTTGGGTTGAGATCTTTGCACAATGTACGCGACATATCTATCACAGGTTAGAGTTCGATATGGATTACGACAAATGGAAGGACATGCGTTCGAAAGTTGCTTATTTTTGTGGTATGTCTGATAGTCTTCTCGAATGTACAGTAGTGAGCACAAGAACGAGTGTTATTTAAAAGTCCACAAACACAAATTTCAAGTTGAGTCTGGAGTCTCCCGTTTAACATCTTTTTTGCTGGAAGTAATTAAGAAAAAGCTGATAAAATGGAATGGTGATGGAAGTTCAAGAATGTATATACATAGGGGACGTGCATAAGCTGCAAAATTTACAAGTCGAGCGTTGCTAGTTCCTTCAGCTATGAGGAATATAGGATTGAGGGCAACTCAATTTGAATAGCCGACTAGAAAGAGGAAGATGAAGTGCAGGAGTTTGTCCAAGTGTCTCTGATGGGCAGGGACCAAGCAAAAAGGAAACGGAATTGTGGAGGACGTTGTCGACATCTTCAAAAATTTGCTTTGATGTGGAATCGTTGGCCAAGTTGACGGTCAAAGAATATGCAATGGTCAACGACCCATACAACGTCCAAAATGGCCATAACATGACAAAGTTATTGCAGATGAAGCTGGAACTCAAGGTTAAAGAGCTGGAAATCTGACAAATGGATCAACTTAAATAAACGAAGCGCTATATCTGTCGACTACTGATGAAGAGTTGAAGTGGGTGATCAGGGCTAGGTGAAACCTCATATTTTAGTTTATGTTTTTTTATTTATCAATGTAGTGTTTACATTTTAATTCAACACGTGTACGTTTTTAATTATTTCTGTAACACTTTTTATTTAATGAATAAAATTTTTAGTTTTCAATATAAAAAAAATTGGTTTGACTGGTCCGTGAGGGTGATGCGACTGAGAAGGGTGAATTGTGAGAAAAGAGCAGGGGCGGATGCATGCTTATGGTATTGGGGGAGGGGGTGGGGGAAGCAGTGCCCTCCATGGTGAATAAAATGAGCTTTTACTATTATTTTTTCTAGTTTCAGACCCAAAACTTACATTGCCCTCTACCCACATAGTAAAACACAATATTCAACACTTTAAAATCTTATAAGTCAATCATCTCAAAGTAAAAATACTTGATTTATCATTTCGATTTTAGTTTTTTTTTCCGCATTTTATTTCTATTGTCAAAATCTTAATTTTTGCCCACAACCTAATTTTCTAGTTACGCTATTGGAGGGGAATGAAGGTAAAAACATGAAGAATAAAAACTGATGTAACAATGATGTGTACAATAAAAAAAAGTTTTTCCCAATAACTAATAAGAATAGCCTTAAATGTTGTGATTCAAATACACTTATAAGTTATAACCATATTACATTAATGATAAATTGAAAAAGGTTACAAAAATAAATATGAGAAATAAATAGCAGGAGGAGTAATGGTTTAAATGAAGGGGTTATGAATTGAAACATTGAAAGTGGTAAATGTTCTAGAGTGAGTAAATACA
>BQNB010065438.1:16969-34938 GCA_026074375.1 Tanacetum coccineum
TTAAAGTAACATACTTTTTCATAAACCAAATTATAATTATAACTAGGTTTTCAACCCGCGCTCCGCTGCGGAGCGCGGGCTTTTACGTTGATTTATGATAGATGCACGCACAACAAAAAGAGCATAGGCGTATCTTTACAGCGAATAGTGACCGTTGAACAATCATTGTTATATGTTGCTTTAACAAACGTACAAACATGTAGATCTATACTATAATTTAAATGTTTAGTCAATATCACTACCCGCAATCTTTTTCCACCGGCCGAGGGCTCCCATTCATTTCACACTTGCTAAACTGATCTATCTTTAAATTGTTTCTTAATATCTTAATAAAACATTGATATCAATGGTACTGCCCAAAAGCAAATGGTTCACAAAACAAATTGTTTCTTAATAAAAATGTACTATTATAAGTTGTTTACCTCAGAACAATGCTCCTTAATAATCATTTCAACATCAAGACCTGTATATTCACACGAATGCCTATGCGTATAGGAATCTTCGGCACTAAAAGCAGTACCAACTACGAATGCACGTTTAAAATCACCACAAATTGCCATTTGCTTGTGAAGCTGATGTGATTGCGCTAAACACGCCAGCTGTTTTTTGTACTCAAATTTGAAAACATCTGCTCCACCTTCGCCCTGCAATTATATTTGGAGTGATGATCTGCCAAAATTCTTTACTCCGCAACGGCCCAAATAACTGCATAAATCATATTATATTTCACTTGGTTATATTTCACTTGGACGAATACAATCAGTTTCGAAAAATACTATGAGCCATAGCTTATCTAATCTAGGTATGAGTTCGAGGTGAAGGAAGATTTATGTACCTTGTTGGATCGTTGTGCATCGTTTGGAAATGTGCGAGTTCCTGTTCTTATTCACATTGGTGATTGTTGCTTCGGCTGTGAATCTTATTCCCTGTCATCGTTTGGAAATGTAGTTAGTTTTTTTTTGGGTAAAAAGGAAATGTAGTTAGTTAAAACTGTGTACATAAGTTTTATAATAAAGGGTGGGTTCAGTTTGTTGGGAGCATGTTGTTCTGCTATATTACGCGCAGGGGTGGGTTGATGATGTACTTTTCTTTGTACATGTTTCAAACTGAATAGGGAAAAATGAAGTTGTTTTATTAGTTTTTGATTTCAGTGTGTTGTATGGGTTGAAGTTTCTGGTTACGGTGCTTACTCTGCGCGTGATTGCTCAACTTCTGGTATCTGTGGGTTTAGATAATAGTACGTTGTAGGTGAGGCTGTTAGTTGGAAGTCTGTGATAGGGGTGTTTACTATTGTTAGCAAGCATTTTGTTTTCGCATAAACAGAATGTGTTTTCTTATAACCGGTAAGGGTTTACCTCGGAATTTTGTTGCACGACATGCACTGACGGCAATTATCACTGGCTGTTCCAACGTTGTGAGGATGGATTTGTCAAATTTTTTTGCCATATCGACCACATTGTGAATTTCACGATGTTACCGTTGTCAAGAGGACAAATTCATAAAAGAAGAGGTAGCTAATAAAGGATCCGGATAGTATGCAGTAACTTACTCTAGGTTCTCAATGTCTATTTTCCTGCGTGTTTTTTGGCGTCGATTGGGCTCTCCCTTCCGTATTATATCACTGACTGATGTGATGCACACTATATAATCTGTTAACATACAGGTGTTGTAAGTGTGTTGTTTTGTTTAACGTTAAAGTAAACATATCAGAAGGTTACCTGTAAGAATTGGATACTGGATCTTAGATGTCACATCAGTTTGAGGCACTCTTGATTGTAACTGGTTGTACGACGTGAAGTTAAAGTAGTGATTTGGAATTCCAGTTCCTGGTATGTTGTCGAAGTTTGAGTATTCTCCGAATCCGAGAGTTATCTTGTTGTCTAGCATTGCCCTGCATATATTAATTTACCTCTCGACCTAGTAATATATGCAAAATGTGCTATAAGGTGGGAATCATATAGCAGTCCAAATGGGTATAGGGAATAATAATGGCATTAGTAAATACGACATTCAATTTCTCTCTAATAATTTTGTCAGTACACAATGGAAATAGATACTTAGACTGAATTTGTAACTCGACCGGTGGAAAACTTTAAGACCAATTGAAAAAAGGAAGTTTATTATTGCTTAGAAACCAAGGCTGACCAAAAAGGTAGAGTGCTTATTTAATTAAGGACGTTTTGTATATGTGATTCCTTTTTTCTCATTAGTTTATATTTTAGGGAGAATTACATACATCCCCACTACAAGGCTACTAATTACATATTTCCCACTCAAACTTTTTAATTACAAATATACACATTTTAATACACTTAATTCTCATATATACCCATTTTATCTATTTTAATGTAAATATTCTTAGCACATAACCATTATATCTTTTTTCTATCCATGTTCAAGAAATCTTTTTACAAAGTTAATTCACACATATGACCTGTAAAACAAACATATTTAGTTAAATTCTACAATTACAATTTTTTTAATGAAAATGAATGAATACCTTCTCACGGGCCATGGTTGCCAACTTTTATAATCGCATAAAAAGGATATTTGTAATTTTTCCTGTAAAACGTAAATGGGACGGGGAGGAAACATCCCAACTATTGTTATAAAGTTATAATTTTGTTGCACATGAATAAGAAAGGGATATAATGGTTATGTGCTAAGAATCTTTACATTAAAATAGATAAAATGGGTATATATGAGAATTAAGTGTATTAAAATGGGTATATTTGTAATTAAAAAGTTTGAGTGGGGAAATATGTAATTAGTAGCCTTGTAGTGGGGATGTATGTAATTCTCCCTATTTAATATGTCACTAATATCCCTTGTATTCATGATTGTTTGCAACCATATATATTAATCAGATGCATACCATACATTCAAGTTGTGTACTTTAACAAACTCTTGATGAACGATTTGCATAGACTTAAAAATGCAAGTATTCCGATCTTATAAAAAAGTGTTACTACGAAAATGCAAATTGTATGTTGAATAGTTGTAAGCCATACTATTGCACAGTTATGACGTTTCTTAGTTATGTTCAACCTCAGCAAAACATAATATACAAAAAGATTAATTGTACAAATACAACATGGTTTGTTAAAAAATGATTTGTCATAATCGTACACTTTAGAATAATTAGTAAGCCCACATCTGAGAGTGAGTTTCCAATGTTAGGATACAAGCATCAAGGCTAAATTCATACTTCCTAAAAATCAATTTCATTCAATAATTATCATTTCATGCATACGACATAAGAGTCATCGAGTCCACATTCTCAACTATTTTGTTATCTTTGCTTAATCTTGGCGTACTTGTAAGCCATGTGTTTTCACCCATGCCTATAACCGTAATAAGAGCATGCATTCTACCCCGTCGGTACCTCTGTGGCAAAAGTAGTTGGTTAATGTGGCAGAACTAAAGTAGCGGCCTCATTTGGGTTGAATCCATCATACACTTCAGTAAAAGCATAAAATCTTGATAAAAATGCATATAATAGATGACTAAATGACGTATTCCCCCCAAATATACAAAAGTACACGCGCTTAGAAAAACTATCTAACCATAGTTTTCTGGAAGTCTGCTCCAAAATAGCCACTTGAGTTACGAAACATGTCTAATAGCAAGTAATATGACATGGTACCCTGGAAAATATGTAGGGATCAACAACATATACATCGTCAAACTTCGCAAAAATAAAAATAACGGTTACCTCATTGTGCACTCGGTTGCGAAGAGACTCAATGAGGGTGTCCCTGTCAAACCCCATCTTAACCACCTATAAGAGAACATCTTCATCAGTATGTAGAGATAATTGGTTTAATTACCCACACA
Organism: Tanacetum coccineum; assembly: GCA_026074375.1. Lineage (NCBI taxonomy): Eukaryota > Viridiplantae > Streptophyta > Magnoliopsida > Asterales > Asteraceae > Tanacetum > Tanacetum coccineum. Next base: position 20,807 of record BQNB010065438.1, read on the forward strand.
TTGAGTGTTATCTTAAGTAAGCATTATTCGCATGAAATATATATGTTATCAACGATTACCTGCAAGACAACTTATGTAGACAATAATGCCATACCAAGCCTGACTATTGAACATTGTTTGATTTTTTAGCTATTTAAATTCATTAACAGGACCACGTAGGACTCTTTAGCTATTATTCATCTTACTAACGTACCATGGCTTTTGTGCATTATTTTTAAAATAGTTTTAGTAGAGCACGTAAATCCCTGTACTTTTCAGCATTTACTTTGTATGCGTTTTACAGCTTCCAAGCTATGTATTAGTATCTATAGTTAGAATATATTATATCACATAAAAAGCTTATGAATTCTACAAAAGATTAGTAGAGCGGGAAAAAAATTTCTTTAAACTATCACCAATACATCATGGAAAACTGGTGTGTGAGTAATTTTTCCAATGATAAATGTGGAAAACAATAACTATCTTCGTTATGTATCTTTATATTGGGTTGCATTTAAAATAAATGGTATGAAACAGAAATTGATTATGTCAAATTTGATTTCAAAATGATTCAGAAATGAGATATTCTCACAAGTTAAAAACGCAAAAGTTGACAGCCACATATGTGGCTATTCCGATAAGAGAAGGTCCACGATCCCTATAGAAAGATCCCAATCCATCCTCTTTTAGTATCTTTAAACAAACCTGAAATCGCAGTAACACCCAACTTAACATTGGTGAACATTTTGACATAAGTAATCTTTAAAATGTGAATGTTACGCACCATATATATTTTTTAAGTGTTGTAGTATGTATTTTTGAGTTTGGCTATTATCAGATGTAATCAATATTATGAGATGTTGTAATCAATATATTTGGTCTGGAATTTGCAGCATCTCAACCTCAAAAATTAACCGAAAGTTTTAATGTCTCCATTCATATGTTTAGACCACATGTCACGTTAAAATTTAGGCTTTAAACTATTAAGGAGATAAACATTTAACAAATTGAGCATACCTCTCACTAACGAACAAAGTAATCAGAAAAAAATAAAACAAACAAACACTTAAGTTTACTTACCAATATCAAACAAAAGTTAAGAAATTTATAGAATTAATAGATCTTGAAGTCATCAATGGGTAGGCATGTGCTTATGAAGCTCCTTTTCGTGTGAAATTCCATATTAATCTTGTGAGATGGTTACTAAGGTGTACCACATGACCTAAATTTGTAAAAGCATGTAATGTACTTCATCTTCTAAAATATCAATGGTATATATATGATTGCTCGTTAAAGTGCTAATTCTGAGAACCCTGAACTGATTGTTTTCTACAAAACGTTACACTATGACGATCAATATAAAAACTCTTAATAATTTGTTAATATGAAAAATACTCACCAGAGTTAATAAACATATCAAACACTCCACAAAACCGACTTGAGCTATGATATTCTTACAATTTTTACTTAATTCTTTTGGACATTTTTCACATGCATCAAGCCATCAACCAAAGGTATGGATTTGATTAACAAAGGTAATGATTTGATTATTTAAAAACTAATCTTCCAAGTTTCCACGCAGGCTCTAATGGCTCCAGCAGTCGACCAACACAATGCTTTCTGATAAAGAGACATATATGGGATTTCCATCATTGGCCTCGAGTACCTTGTTTGTCATAATCCTAACACGTAATAGAAAATGTCACATTAATAACCGAATAAAGAGCTAATAGAGTTGTTAACCAAATGATTTAATCCGATTATCAAATGTTAGAGTATGATATAGAAACGTAAGTAGAAACTGAATGTACCAAGTATGGAAGTTGTATGCGTTGCTTGCCTAAGTGATCCAGCTATTCTTTCCTGCTTAAAACAACATATTCCTTATCTCCATGTGCAATTGTTCAATACACAATACAACCATATTTTATATGTGTCTTCGATTCATATATACCCTCTCGGTGGCTATAAAATGACCCAACAACAATAACAACCTTTGTGGTCGATGTTCTTAATCGATTGGATCAATTTGATTAGGGTTTTTTTGTTACACATATTTTGGGGTTTTGTGTTGTTTATGAAGATCACTTCATCGCAAATCTGATTTTGATTACTGGTTTGTGTTTGATGTTCTTAATTGTTTGGATCGTCCTTCGAATCGCCGACGGGATGTTTTTGTTTGTGATTGAGTTTTAATTGTTTTTGTTTATTTTTTTAATTGCATTGAATGCTGGAAGACAAGAGCAAGCGTGAGTCGTTGATTATTTTTCTATTGACAGGTGTCATTTTTTGAAGATTTTTGTTTTAAGATGAGTTCTTATAAAGTTTATTTTATATAGTAGGTAGATTTCTTGTCTCTACATCTTATAATGAACCAAACATGAAAATTCTAGCTATTTTAACTTTAAATCCGTTACACGCAATGCAATAAAGTAAAGAACCGAACCCTTAGGTTCTTTTAGTTCGACATTACTGATAAATACATAAGTAAAATGACTTAGAAATCATTTGATATATATGTTTGACACCTCATAGACTCGCATAAACTTACCGGCATAAATATGTAATGTGTCTTGAACATATTATGTCACGATGCACATTTATCCTTATATTATATGTGTTGTCTTGATATCTACGGTGCTTTAGAGTTGGATTAATAATGTAACTAATTTAATAATGAGCGATGTACGTTTCTTGAGACACTTTATGGTACATTTGTTATATTTTCAGACGAGTTAGTGTATTTGATGTTTTCTTGATAAGGATGAGAAAGTTAAATACACAATCTCCGCGGGGATCTCACGATAAAAGTTGGGATCGGCATGAGGGATGCAAAACAAAATCTTTATGGGAGAAAGCACGATAAGGATGGAGATTGGACGGGGAGATGAGTAATACACGATCTCCGATATTTCTTCTCAGCACCGTTTTCATCCCAATTACTACGGCAACCGAATAATGACGCGTCCCCTAAAAGGTAGTGATTGAGATGTTTGCGCTCTCAAACGTCTAGCCGAATAATTTCAAATGCGACCACTCGGCTTGATTTTGATATACTTAGTTAATACAAAAAAAAAATCTACGTGTTGCACTTGCAGGTACATGAAGAAGAAAAAGAATGATTTTTTTTTCTTTTTTCTATTATTTTACAAAATCATTAATTCAATCTGTTAATCTTAAGTTTTCATTTCCTTTATTTAAGTTGTTGTTTAATAATAAACTAAGTTACCTTACTGACATTTAAGTAAGATTTATGTTAGTTTATTAGTAATTAGTTGTTATTAGTAATGTTTCTCGATATTAAGAAAATTCATTTTAATGTGTAAAAAAAATAACATAGATGTAGATAACCCTTATTATATCAATTGTGTATGAGAATAAAACTTATACTTCCTTTCCGTACTCCATAAAAAGATGTCCACGAATTGGACTTTTTTAGTCTGTTTTAATCTTAACTTGACCCATAAATTATTTGTATTGTGTGAATATACAGTAATTGATAAAATATATAAGTCCATTGAAATTCATTTAAAAAATCGAATCTAACATATAGACTAATATTAAGTATAAATAACACAAATACAAATATGTATGGTCAAAATTCAAAACAAAGACTTTAAAATATTTCAGTGACCACTATTATGGGACGGAGGTAGTATATAGATAGAGAAGTCAGTCCTCCTGTGTACCATATCACAACACCACTAGAGTTTGCTAAACAAACTAAAATGACAAACATTTTTAGTTCCACTATTGAACAACCCCACAACCATCCCTGTTCCCCTTGGCCCTATAAAGAATCATAATCGTTAACCAAATCTAAAGCATCCCCCAAATGCAACATATTTTACATTTATAACATATTTACATACCCTCTCTATAGATTTGTAATTCTATATAACAAGACATCGAACAAAGCGCAATAATCGTGTTTGGCAGAGCCAGTTAACAGCGAGGGAACTCGCTTGTCTGAGGGTCAGCCAGCTGCTCGAAAGAATAGCCAATGCGATAAACAAGCGTGATGAAGCGATTGCTTATGTTAGGGACCAAAAAGCAAAGTCTGCAATGCGGATTTTCCTCGCTGTGTAATCTTTTATATGCTGACTAAGTGAAACCTAGGTAATTATGATCAAGAACACACCTGTATGGGCGATCTGGATTTTTAATCCCATGGAATTCAGATGGCCATATTAAATTGTGGGTGCATTTTTATATGTCAAAAATGCAAGTGCGGCCAGTGGCTCGATGGTGTATGTCACATATCGTGTCGAGGCCAACAACAATGTAGGTTTCTGCAACAGTCTAATTGCTTGGGAGACCCCTTGGAACCAGGTGTCATTAGATACCCACGTAAGTATGCAAGTTGTCTTTATTCAAAAGTCAATACTAACTGAGTATTAACACACTTCTACAAATAACTATGGATACGTATGATATATAATTTAATTACTTAGACGAGCAAAATTTCATGTGTACAGGCTTTCTGTGACGTCTATGACGATGGAAAAAGTGATGACAATGATAAGATCTATAACAATCTCAATGGAGTTATTAGGCTAAGTTGCAGTTTCGCAGAAGGGAATGTGGCTGACCGCTAGGACATGTGAGTCTGATACATCTCCATTGTTCGAGTGTCACATTTCAATCTTGAGGTGCTTAATAAGACTAAGCTTGCAAGGATCACAGTATGAAGAAGCAATAATAATAAGGCATAGCTCCATGACATGGATGCTAAGAATAAATATGCAGTTATATCCTAACATGTACGTATATATCTATTGCATATGTGCGTGCATGTGTTTTATTGTTGGTTGTGGTTTGATACTATGTTGTCTTTGTCTTCTTGTTTTCTTTTTCTTTTTTGTTTGTAACAAAATTGTCTTCCGTCGTCCCTTTGATTGCTTCTTGTATTTTCATGATCAACCTTAAGTTATTTTTCTCAACATTTATCTTTATCATAGTTATTTTCTTCATCAACTTTTTTATTACAAATTAGTATACCAAACTTCTTGATGGGCCATCTACTCCTGTAGAAGTCACACTAAATCCAAATGGTAAATGTATTAGTGAGGGTCTGAATAATGACAAAAAAAGTAACTTGGAAGATAAAAATAAACATGGTGGTCCAGGCAATAATAGTGATATTCATAAAACATGTGATAAAGAACCTACTACCCTGGACAACACAGTGGATCCAGGTTGTCATAGTAGCAGTGGGAATTGTATAGGTAAAAACCGTAAGCTGTCTCCTGGAGGATCGTGTGTGTGGGATGTGAAGATGACTGAAAGGAGTAAATCTAAAACAGCGAGAAGGAGGACTTTCAATCTAGCAAAGTCAGTTGCAAGAAGAAGAAGGAAAAGATCGCCATTGGATAGTAATTGTGATGTTTTATTAGATGAATACAAAGTGCCAAGTGGAACATGTATGGAATGCTTCGTCTGATGGTAATGTGGACGTGGGTAGAGAAAAAACTGGTATGGAAAGTGAATGTAGCTGAATATGGTCAAACAAATTTGGTGAACAAATCAGAGTCATTTGGGATGAGCAAGAGCCATGTAAGGTTAAGAACAGTGTTGCAAAAATCGTCCTAAGCAGGGATTAACCGCTTTGATCTTCATTAATCGGCCTTATTAATCGGTTGGTAAAAAATCAGTCAATATACCAATTAATCGGATAAAAATCGGTCAAATTGGGCATAAATCCGAACGAATCGAACAAAAAATCGAGCATATATTTTCAAAATTTTATAATTTAATATATGAAAAGTCTCATCCGATTAATCCCCGTCCAACCGATTAATTGTTAGGGGTACCCAGCCGCTCAGCGAGCGCCTAGCGATTTGTGCAACCATGGTTATGAATGAGAAAAATGGAGGGGGTTGCAATCAGTGAGTTGTGTTGATAGAAATAATGCCTAAAAACGTTATTAATATTTTTTGATCTCACTACGTTTTGATAATCAAAAAATTCAAAAACACTCAATGTAAAATTAAACGTAAACAAGTAATTAGTAGTAAATTTTCAATTTGAAAATTAAATCACTTAAAGGTATGAATAAATAAATGCTTAATGCATTTTATGATCAAATGAATTTTTATTCATCCCTCACATTTTTTATAAAATGTTACAAACATTTTTATAACTTTTATAAAATATTTTTGTATTTAAAAGAAATGTTTTATTCAAAATAAATATTTTGAATTCAAATTTTCTACCAAAAAACAGCTAGAAATGTTCCAGAAAACACCTCCCTGGAAAAGACAAAAAAAAGAGTGTCCCAGTCTGGGCGGTCCCCTTAATTTTAAGGGGGGCGGCACATGAATTAAGAGGGACAGCCAGACAAAAATGCTCCTCAGTTTGCCTATAAATACTGGACTGTTCCCCACTGATTTTCTCACTTTTTGCACTCATTCTTTTCTGTCTAAAATCAGTTCACACATTTCTAACAATCCTTTGATCATTTAATCATAAAGCTTTGTTTTCAAGTGATCCAAGCTTAGATTCTCAAGTGCAAGAGAAGAATATTTCCTACCATCAAGTAAAAAAATATTATAGATTAGTGTGTGTCCTTGCAACCTTGTTGAAATTGTATCATATCTTGTAAATCATTTGTGTATACTGTGAAGGTGTGTATTGTAGTTGTGTATAATAGGTAGATTGTAGTTATCATTGTAAGTATAGTTAGATCGGGGTGATCTTAGTAAGTAGTGTTAGATTGGTGTGATCAAGGTAGTGTCTAGTTGAAGTAAAGTTGTGAAGTGAAGTGAAGTTGTGAAGTGAAGAAAAAGTTGTGTGGTGAAGCGAAGTTGTGTATTGTTGTGAAGTAGTGTGGTTAGTTGTGATAGATTGGTCCTAGCTAGGATTAGAACTCGACATTTATCTAAGTGTTGGAAATTGATGGAAGCTCAGTTGTGTACGGTTTTCTCCGCCTAAAGGGAGCTTGTTGACATAGTAAAGAAAACTCTCGAGTTTGGTGCTCGTGGAGTGGAGTAGGGCGAAGAGGTGCTTCGTTACCGAACCACTATAAATCCTTGTGTTGTGGTCAGATCTTTCTATCTCTTATCTCTTGTTTGCATATTTATTTCATATCTTGTCATTACTTATTCATTTAATTAAATTGTTCATATTGTGCACATTGTGAATTCACATAAAGTCGAATCTAAGCTTTTATAAACAAACTATACATTAATTTAAAAAGCCGTAAAACTATTCAACCCCCTTCTAGTTTTCCACAATTGGTATCAGGAGCCACGTCAAACAAGATTTTTAAAGTAAATTGTATTTTAAAACTTGAATCGATCTATAGAATCGGAAAAAATATTTAGAAGGACAATATATGCAAAGACCACCACTTTTTGAAAGTGATGGATTTATTTATTGGAAAAATAGATTCGAAACTTATGTGAAATCAAAAGATCTAGATCTTTGGCATGTTATTACCTATGGTGATTTTCCTCATATTCAAAATAATCCCGAAACTAAAAAGGATGAAATTGTACCATTTGATAAACAAAAAGATAATCTTAAAAAAACTTGCTAAAAATATTGAGGCTAAAATGATAATTTATAATGCTTTGCCACGTACAGAATACGAAAGAATTTTGATGTGTAAAACCGCAAAAGAAATTTAGGATACTTTGCTAATCACCCACCAAGGTAATAGCCAAGTCAAATATAACAAAATAGATCTTCTTGTTCAACAATATGAACAATTTACGATTCCGGAAGAGGAATCGATAGATAATGCTTTCGCTAGATTTAATACTATTATTACTAGTCTTAAAGCACTTGATGAAGGTTTTTCTAGCAAGAATTATGTTAGAAAATTTCTTAGGGCACTTCATTCTAAATGGCGTGCAAAGGTTACGGCTATTGAAGAGTCGAAAGACTTGACATCATTATCACTTGATGAACTTATTGGAAATTTGAAAGTTTATGAAGTGATAATTAAAAAAGATTCTGAAATGGTCAAAGACAAAAGAGAACAAAGTAGATCTCTTGCGTTGAAGGCTAAAAAGGAATCTAGAGATGATGATAGCTCGACCTTCAAAAGTGAAGATGAAGAATACGCCATGGCCGTGAAAGAATTTAAGAAATTCTTCAAAAGACGAGGAAGATTTGTAAGACAATCACGAGATGAAGGAAAGACATTGCAAAGAAGTAGAGACGACAAAAATAGTAAAAGCGAAAGAAGATGTTTTAGATGTGGAGATTCAAATCATCTCATCGGAGAATGTCCAAAGCCGCCAAAAAACAATAATCAAAGAGCTTTCATTGGAGGAGCATGGAGTGATAGTGGCGAAGATGAGGAAGAAAAGACTAAAGACGAAACTTGTCTTGTAGCTCAAGCGTCGAATGAAATATGCTTAGGAATAAACTTGGAGTCCGATGAGTGGATTAAAGATAATGGATGCTCAAAACACATGACGGGTAACTGAAAGTTGTTTTCTACATACAATGCGTATAACGGAGGCAACATTATTTTTGGAAGCAATTTGCGTGGTAACATCATTGGCAAAGGTACGATTTCTCATGACTCCCTTGTTATTGAAAATGTTAAGCACGTAGATAATTTAAAATTTAATTTGCTTAGTGTTGGTCAAATATGTGATAAATAGTGCAAAGTAATATTTACCGAACATGATAGCGAAATAATCAAAGACGAAAAGGTCATAAGTAGATGAATTAGAAAAAAGGGCTATATGTGATGAAACTAGGAAATAAACCGGAAGATAAAATATGTCTTGCAACCTTAGACGAAAACTCCACCTTATGGCATAGGAGATTAGGTCACGCAAATATGCAATTAATTCAATCGTTAGCTTCTAAGGAATTGGTTAGAAATCTACCTAAGCTTAAATTTGACCGACATTTTTGTGACGCTTGCAAAATTGGAAAGCAAGCTCATGCTAGTCACAAGGCCAAAAATATAGTATCGACAACTAGATGCTTAGAATTATTACACATGGATTTATTTGGCCCTTCCGCCATACGGAGTTATGGAGGAAATCGTTATACCTTAGTAATTGTAGATGACTATTCTCGATTTACATGGACTAGATTTTTAGGAAATAAAACCGAAGCTTTCGAAGAGTTCGAAATATTTAGTAAAATGATTCAAAATAAATTAGGATGTTCCATAGTATCAATTAGAACGGATCATGGTTGAGAATTTGATAATGAAGTACAATTCGGAAATTATTGTGACTTAAATAGGGTTTCTTACAATTTTTCCGCTCCTCGTACTCCACAATCAAATGGGGTAGTAGAAAATAAGAATCACACTCTACAAGAAATAAGTAGAACCATGTTGAATGAACAATTGATGCGGTTGTCGTAAGAGACTTCTACAAGAAGTTTTACAACTCCCTAGGCATAGTACCTAACCGTTGTAGTAGTAGTATAGGCAAGACTCGAGGGTTGTTATCGTTCTCTAGGGGAATAGGTTGGGAAGGCTTGATCAAGGTCTAACAGAATTCTAGCGGTTGAGATAAGATTATTTTTGTATTTTTATATTTTATAAAAACGAGTAAATATATGGTTTAATAGGTTAGTTTGTTTAACTAATAACTAAACTAATTTATATCTAATCTACTGGTGATAACTTTATGATAATTGAATGTATTTACTTAATCATGCATTATTTATCAGATTGCTTCTCCTAATCATGTTTCTTTGTCACACTTGTGATGATATGTGTATGTATTTCCTAGGTCATGAGAGATTAAACGAACCCGCAGTCTATTTAATATTCCGTTAGGGTAACGTACTAGTAAGGTAGTATGAAGACTATTACAAGGCCTCTAAGAGTACATTAAATTCATGTGAAATATCTTAAAAGGGATCAACCATATAAAGGGGCAAGGTAGTATGAAGACTGTTACCCGATGGTATCCTTTCTATGCACTCGCGTTTCCCTAGACGTGTCTATAGCGATACAGACAAAAGCTGGTTTTCTAAAACCTAACGCGCACAATCATCAATCAAGAAGCAATAGTAAAAGGATCTACAATCTGACTTCCATGCAATCATAAGCAAATATAAAGGAGGGTTTAGCCTCGCATGTTATAAAGAAAGCAAAGAGATAAATCAATCATGCAACACATAGATATATTGAATGATTAATGATAAATAACCTTACTTGGATTAAAACATGGATTCAAGGTAGTACAATAGGGTTTTGAGGCCCTAAAAACGACCTATGAAGCTGCTACAAGAGCTAGGGTTCGCTCCCTAAAGTTATACAAAGTTACACACCCTTAAAACCTTAAAATCGGTTTAGTATATATAGAGATATCGCTGCGACAGCGTCGCGTTGTAATTCTGACGCTATCACTAGATGGATCATGACGGCGTCGCTTTATGCCTGCGACGCCGTCTCCACGCTCTGTAAGTAATATTTCTTCAAGGATTTGGTGTAGGTTCGTAATCTCGTCTGTTTCTTCTCTAAATGAGCCCAAGTCACGTGTATTCCCTCCGAATGCCATTCAAGTGCTAAAAACCTGAAAACAATTGATTAAGCATGTAATCTGGGCATATTTGCATGTTAGCGGTTAAATGACCCTTGAAATACTGTTAAAATGAACACCTCATCAACATACGCTACACTTAGGATTTGCTTGTCCTCAAGCAAATAGGCTTTTCTACCTAGACAATAGCAATATGAGGTTCTTTAATCCTACTCTTTAAAAGTATTTTACAACATAACTTTCTAGACCTCGTAATTAAAAGCACGGAAAGTATATACTAGCACCTCACATAAGTGTTTGGGATTCTCTCTTTCTCTCGGGTGTATAATAAGTTATAACAACTATGGGAAAACGGAAAATAAACACTCATTACCGGTCATAGCATATAAATTATCATAGGCTTGGTAAAAGATCAAACCTTCACCGCTAGGCGCAAGCATTATTCATTACTATCCAAGAGGTCTTTTTCAAGCGTTGTGGGGTGTAGGTGTAAGATAACATATAATGGAAACAGAAATGGATGGGATACATTTGGGTGGCTTTGGGTGAATTTGAAGTGGAAGGGTTTGCTAATTATTTACCTGAATACACGTTGGTTTGGTTGCTAAGCCAAGACTCGAACGAAGATATACAAACTCTACAAAACTCTACACCAATCTCTTTCCTTTTCTTTTCTTGACTCTAATATAAACATAAACATAAGCAAACGACAGCCCATACATTTTTTTTACTTTTTTTTATTTACAAATTTTTTTCGTACACTTTTGCCCTGCCATTGCTTAAACATATATCATGGGGGTTTTCTAGATACACCCCTACACTTGAAATTTTACATACTTGATTATTTACAATCTAACTAATGACCCGATTTAAGGTGGATCAAAATAACATGGAGATCATCTAACAAGCATATAAGGGTATTGACTTAAGTTTTCTTCCCTATTCTTCCGCGAAATATATACTACCATGAATCTCAATCGTACCAAAAACTGTTATTTACATGGATAAGGAGCTGAGCAACCGTGTACACAAAATATTAACATGGGTTTTTAAACATATCTGTTCTAAGGTGAGTACATATAAGGTAGGCTAAGGCGATTTGGGTGTAACGATTGGTTTAAGGGTTGATAATGCTCTTCATTAATAGTCTAGCTTAACCAAAAAATTACAAGAACAGTGAAAAAGGATAGGCTTAGAGGGTTGTACTAGGGGTATCCTGCACTAAAAGTGAGTGCATGGCAAATGTGTGCGATAGTTATATGATCGGTGTGACCATCATAACAATTACAGGTTTAAAACATGGGTTAATCCTAGTGCCTCTTATCTAGCAAATCCTAATACTTACTATGCGGTCTCGGGATGCATCACAAAAACAAGTTCTAGAATTTAATATACTACCGGTACACTCATATTGTTTAATACCGATACCAATGCTCCAGAAAAAGTGACAAAACTACATATACACATCCGTAACGATGGAATAGACACACATGATTGCTCACTTCTTAACTCGAACAAGCTAAAGGTATAAACTATCTTGGGTATCAATAATGGATATCCAAATTCCTATAGATCTAAAGGCGAACCTCACAATTTTGGGGTGGAATTCTGAGGGTTTTTTGTGCTAGTAATACACATTCCTATCCATGAGACGCTATCAATACTCGGTTTTCGTCGGTATGTGTCATAAAAAAAATTAAATTTGGGTCAAAATTGCATTTTTATGCTATGTTTTGATATATTACTCATCATTTTAAGGACAAAGCAAATGACAAATGAAGGAATAGTTTCTAAAGCTTATTTCCCCCTACACTTAAGTTGAACACTCATCATTTTAAGGACAAAACAAATGACAAATGAAGAAATAGTTTCTAAGGCTTATTTCCCCTACACTTAAGTTGAACATTGTCCCTGATTTTCTATAGAAGTACCCGTAAAAACGAATAAAGGGAAAAGAAAACAAGTAAAAGAAACTAGTACTCCCCTGGTTTGATCAATAATGGAGAAGAAACAAGTGATAACTGGTTAAATCGTTCTCCAAGAATCATCTAATGAAAACAACCTAAGATCTTCCAAGCTTCTTCTCATCAGATATAACCTGTAATCAAAGACAAAGACAACTACACCAAGCATAAAATTCATAGGATATATACAATAAGAGTTTAGGGTTTTGACTCTATTAAAACAATAAAGATAGGATGGAAGAATTGTTAAACTTAGGGTTTTGGAGGTTTATAAAAGAATTTAAAATTTCTTAAGTGTTGTACAAGTTATATTTTCAAAAATACTTAAAATATTCAAGTTTTCCTGTAACTAGGTGTTTGACGCCGTCAGGAATATCCTGACTCCGTCACAAGTGTCGCGGTGACGGCGTCGCGTATAAATTGTGACGCCGTCTCCACACTCTGTGAAAACTCATTTTTTGTTTTTGATGAAAAATTTTCTGCACTTATTCTTATAAGTTGTTTTCCTGTATAAAATATTGCATAACAACCTGAGAATTAATAATTCAATCATATGACTTGAAACTGACACGGATTAATCTAAACAATTTATTTTAAATGTTTGAATTTGGTTCTAAAAACAAAATATTTTCCCTACACTTATTTTGTTGCAAAATACCTTTGATTGCAAATAAGACAAAGTTACAAACAAACAAAGCATGATTACAAAATAAAATCATAACTAATCATCAAATTTTAGAATATGTGAGAAATTGAATATTGATGTGCACATCATAAAAATCACAGAAACTCTGCTATTTCGTGCTTATATATTTTAATGAAACCAAAAAAATATCTAGATACCTCACAATGATGTAAATTTACGTAAGCTACTGAAAGGTAACTAAAACAAATATAACGAGTTGTTATGCGTTGAAAATAAAGTGATATTGTATCTGATTAGTGAAATAAATCATGGAAATCTATTTTTTTACAAAGAAACGTACCCTGGTAGATGTCTTTTCAACATATGAGAATTGATAAAAAGATAGATACATGATGTAAAATGTTCTTCAAAGGTAACCAGATGAAAAACTGAGGGACCAAAAAAATACTAAAAGTGGTTATGAGCTCATATTATCGTTCATAACTAAAGCAAACAAGAAATGAGTTGACACTGACCTTGGTGTAACTTAGTAGTACCGTGAAAAGAAGAGAGACTTTAGCAAATAACCACCAAACATGAAGCAATTTTTCTGGGATACTAATCGCCTAGAAAAACAAATATGACTCCAAACCTAGATACAACTTGATAGCTGTGGGCATGATTTAATAATATATGACTACACACATGGGCGGATCTTCTTGAAGATTACAGGGGCGTTGCCCCCAACAAAGTTCTTGTAGACACACGAGATGTGTAGCAAAAAAGTTTAAACTAGTAGAAAAAATGCCGAGTGCCCACATTTAAATAGTCTGAGTGCCCTTCATATTCTTTGAGATTATAAAATCAAAGTGTTTTAAAGTGTTAGAACTTTTAATGGAAGTTTTGTTCATAGAGAAATGAAGAAGATGATAAATGAAGAAGAAGGTAATTAGAAATTGAGAAAGCTGACCGTGATATAATTGGGTGGGTGATTAGTCACATGTGGTAATATAATGTAGTATATACAAATTTAAATTTCTTTTGTCGTCTTTTGACATTTTTCCACAATTCCAAAAAGAAACCTATAATTTTGTT
>BQNB010065439.1:3001-28936 GCA_026074375.1 Tanacetum coccineum
CATGTAAATTGTGAACTTTTTTATAAATCTTCGTAAAGTACTTGAACAACCATTTAACATTGTTACAATCATATTTTTTCGAAAAGGATAACCATATAGGCATATACTATTACTTGGATCAGCTTGCTACTTTCGAGTTATAATAATGAAGACGATACAAATAAAAGTTGTGAACTATATTACTACTCAATATTATAATCTTATCAACTTAAGGGACGTTTTGCATCACATTTTGATAACAAGTACGCTATATACAGTTAATCTCATTTTTACAAGACATGTTGTATCATTTGAGTGTTTATCAAACTATAATTATTTTGAAATCACATATCACCTGGATTATTGTTACATGTATTCCCAAATTGATTATTTCACCCTAATCAGATCACAATAATAAGTTAACCATTCAAAAGCGCAATGTTGAACACCCCCTATGTAAAACACATATATTGGATACAATTTCACAAATGAAATATTATAAGCAATGTTACAGGCTTATAGCACCTGAAACAGATTTATATCAGCTTCTTGAGAAGTTTCATGCCTATTTTTGCCAACCAACAACTTTGACGACGATATATTCTCACTCTTAGATTTAAAAAAAATCTTGCTATTTTGTTTATGCATAATCACATTCATTTTAGTTGATAGTTAAACTACTCATTTCAGGTGCAAGTTTTGGCTGTGAGATCAGCAACGTTATTCTTTAATTTTGATAGTGATAAATCTATAAGCATCATACATGATTTTTGTGCCGTTTTTGGGATCAACTTTTACACTACTGTGACAGAGGTTCATCCAAGTTTGATTGATGCAACTGATGTATAGTCTAAAATCATAAGCAATTACACATTAACTAGGCTTGCTAACATAATGGTTTCTTTAGATAAAAATAGGACATTTTGAGGATAAAAGGAGCATTCTCGAACCATGAGGTGCCCATGCCGAGGAAATTGTTCCATACTTTTATTTTTCAATAGCATTATATAATTGGATAGCCTTACGTTCAATGTGTTCACAGGATTATATTGGATCAAGATGGTACAGGGCTCCTGAGCTGTGTGGAATCTTTCATAGTAAGGTGCCAAAGCTACTACTGAAATCATATGCGTATATTTATCAAACTTGGTTTAATGCTAATCTAGACTCTAAAAACACCCGCCATATTAGATTCATGTATATTCATAACTTTTTTTTCTATTAGTACACACCAGCTATATACATATGGAGCACTGGTTGCATTTTTTTGCAGAACTTCCAACCGGAAAACCCCTTGTCCCTGGGAGAAGTGTCGTGCGTCAGTTGGACTTAATGACTGATTTGGTTTTAACTGCCATTGATGAGAAATACAATTTGTTTGCTATCTTTTTATCCCATAAATTTGTTTGTATAACACATGCAGATTAGAAATGAGAAGGCGAGGTATTACCTTACCAACATGAGGAGAAAAAGGCCTATTCCTTTCTCGGATAAATCTCAGAATGTAGATACTCTTGCTCTTCGTTTATTAGAAAGAATGATCTCATTCGATTCATTGCACCGTCCTACTGCTGAATAGGTAATAACGGATTTATTTTTACTTTTTTTGGGCTTGAAAGAACTCGCTCTAACTAGATGCTGCGTTTTGTTCCTTGCATTAGGCACTTTCTGATCCATATTTCAAGAATTTGGCTAATGTTGGACGAAGCCTTTTACGCAACCTATTAAAGGGCTGGAAGTTGAGTTTGAAAGAAGAAAAGTTACAAAAGAAGATACATGTGAACACATATACCAGGAAATTTTGATTACCATCCATGACAAAAGTTCGGTGTAGAACACCTTACAACTAAAGAACAAACAAAACGATCTCAGCCATCTATAACATTTTAATCCAACGGTGTAGATAAAATGCCATTTTAATTTAATTATTTACAGAAGGACATTTTAGTCATTTTACTACATCACTAACTGAGGGATAGGGGTCAGTTTCATTTCTCTCATTACACTCGCACCGATTACACACACCAATCACCCCTCCCCCAAACCACCTTCAAACCCTAACAACTATTCATACCAGATCTACTACTCAATCTCCGATCAAGCCGCAATCAACAACGAGGACGTCCACAACTTATCTGAAGAAGATTCAATCGAACACGATTGCCTCATTCACAGATCCTACATTGTTCAATTATCAAGTACATAAATTCATTCATCACACATCTCATTCATTAGTTATAAATTTGATCTTGTTTATTAATTTTATAAAATGATGATGTTTGTTGAATAACAGCTTGTGGTTAATGAAGTTGATTCATTTGATGTCACGCCTCTTCAAGCTGTAAAGCTGCTTGCGTTGTATCTCTTGAGTCCATATAATAAGGTGTTGATCTCGTTTTTCTTAACCTTTTTATGTATTCGATATGCGTGTTTAGCTGAATTAGCGCTAGATTGATCTCATTGTTCGTGTCTTTGTGAATGTGCGCTTAGCGAAGTAAGTTGTAGATTGAGATCACCTTATACGTGTCGATATCGCTTAACGAATTACTTGAATGCTGATAATTAGGTGAAGTTTGGTTATAGTGATCTAGTTGTTCGCATTTTTGTGTATGTGTAGGCTATATTGAGATCACATTATATAAATGTGCTGATATCGTTTGTTAGAGATGTTCTTTATGGACTTGAGGTTTAACTAATCGATTAAATGTTGATAAGGTGAAGTTTTGTTGTGTTGATTTTCGTGTTCTGATAATTTTTTAGTTTCGATTTACAGAATCGAATAGGATACAAAATGCTTTTATTTGTTTTAACCAAATGTTGAGTTCTAAGTTATTTTTACTACTCATCAAAGTTTTTTGGAGCCGTATGTTTCAACTTTATTATCCGGATGTTATGCATTTATAGAATCACCTATAATGGAACTTTATTGGTTCTATATGCAATATAAAATTGTATGTTTATATTCGTTAACATGATGAAATTTAGTAGTTTTTATTAGTTCTATATCAATATAAAAATGTATGTTTATAGAATTACGCATAATGGAACTTTATTGGTTCTATATGCAATATAAAATAGTATGTTTATATTTGTTAACATGATGAAATTTAGTAGATTTCTTTACGTCTTAATGGTTAGACTTATGATTCGGGCTTCTAAAGAGCAATGATAATGTTTTTTGTGTTTGTGTCTACAGGAACTATAATACAAACGCCCCCATAATCTACTGTGGCGTTGATACGCCATCTTCTACACCCACACCGTGCAAGTCGCAATCTTCAATCATCCATCATACGCTAGAGGTATCTTATTATCTGCTTCACTTAAGTTTCTGCATCAAAGTTCTTGTATTTTCATCATAAGTTGGAAGTACAAAACACTTAGCTGATATATGTCTAGAATTTATATTAGTCGTTTATTTAGTTAAGCCCTGGCTTGAGATACGATATAGAAATGTGAGATGATCGATATCGTTTGTTAGAGACTCGTGTGATTTTCGGACTCATTATGTTTTGGTAGTATTTAGGTGTAGTTTAACTTTTAACGAACCACATAAGGTGAAGTTGCATTGTGTTGGTGCCGTTGTTTGTGTTTTGTGTATTTGAATTTGTATGTTTGGTTGTTTAGTACTGGTATTGATTTTGTTGAAGCTTTTATTAGTTGATTATTTACGTTTTGGCAATATCTAGGGATGTTAATGAATGAAAGGAGCGTTTGGTACTGAGTTTAGTGCTGTAGATTTCAGCAAGGTATAAGTGGATGTTTGGGCTTCATCAGTTCATTGTTTGTTGTCATCGGGTCTTCATCCTGTTTATATTTTTAAATGCAGATTTGAAATTGTGTTGGTTCTGCTAATCATCAGGTCTTCGTCATGTTTCTCATGCAATGAGTAATCTTTATGTTTCACTCGTATTTTCATTCACAACGTTTCGCATCTGGCCACCATTTAGACTTGTTCCTATTTCAGTTTGAGCACCATTTAGAAGTACAACTAATATATTGTTATTTGTATTTTATAAGTGTTTATGATGAACATTACATATATAGTGTGGTTTTTTTATTTAATTATGAATTGATATTTTTGTAGTTATGATTTTTAATAGTGACGTTAATAGATTAGATTATGATATTTAGTTTGTGTCTGCTACTGATGGTCATTTGATACTCGGTTTATTAGTGTAGTGGTGTGTATTGTTTTTTTTTCTGATAGGATTATGGTTTGGTGTGTACAAAATCACATATGATTTGTACAAAATCATATGTGATTTGTACAAATCACATGTGATTTTGTACGAATCACATTAGATTTGTACTCAGTTTTATTCACAGTTAAATTTATCTTATTTCAATTTACTGCATAGTAATTACAAAAAGTTGATCCTATTCAATGGAACGAGTCTCTTATTATAACTGTTTTGTTAGTGTTATTTTGGATATAAGCAGTTACTCATGAAGTATATGTGTTTGTTACTGATGAATTTTTTATATTTTTTGTTTTATTTTAGGTGTTCTTAAGGGTATGTTGTTTTGGAGCAGGCTGTGAAGGATAATATGCCGGATTTGTTGTCGGATTTGTTGTCGGATTTGTTAAGAAGAAAAGGCGTCGGACTGAGCTTCCGAAGTTGAGGGCGCCGGCTAATGTGACTTATAAGCCGGTTGTTTGATATTGTTTCGAAGCCAGTAGTTAAGCCGGTTGTTGAGATTCAAACAGAATCACATGAGATTCAAAGAAAATCACATGTGATTCTAAAATAATCACATGTGATTCATGAATATATAAAAATTAGTGTTGGTAGTTTAGTTGGTAAAACTGTTGGTTAGCATCTTATGAATGGGCAATATTAGTCTCATTATTGTAAACAGTTTAAGTAATATGCAGTAGTAATATAAGTTTAGCATCTTTGAAAATATATCTTTTTATGGTAAACAGTTTAAAAATCACGTGTGATTTCACCAGAATTACATGTGATTCACTAGAATCATATGTGATATTTTGTAAGAATCATATGTGATTTTTGATAGTACTATCAAATTTATCTTTATATGTTTGTTATTTAAGTAAATCAGAAGTTCTTTATTGATTTTGTTTTCCTTTGCCTTAATTTTTTTTGAAAGGCCATATATATATATACCAAACCAATAAAAAAACAAACCAACCAATGATCCACAAAAAAGATACATGAGAAGAGGACCTAGAAACAAAATAAAAGCAAAGACCAAAAACAAGACAAACCTAAGACAAACAACACCAACAACACTAAACTTCTACAATATACACAAAAGCCTACTAACTCAACTAAGAAGAAAACCAGTGAGATTGCCCCAAATACATGTTGGACCATGAAAGCATAAGAGGAGAACTTGCAGACAGAGAGATAACCCAAATGCACTCAAAAAGCCTCAAAAGCAACTCCACAAGAAGGAAAGACATGACAACCCTTATTATCAAAGTTGCTCTTGGTGTTTTCATACAACCTGTATATCAAAAAACAGAATCACATGAGATTCATGATAATATAACCACCGAATCACATTTGTATTCACCTATGCTAATTTGGTTCAATCAATAACAACCAAAAGAGAACACTAGAATCACATGTGATTCACCAGAATCATATTTGATTTACCATAATTACATATTACTAAACTAAATAGATTACTAAATCATCAATGGTGATTCGGCACAAATCACATATGATACACGCCAAATCACATGTGATTTAAACTAAATAGATTACTAAACTCGCTTCAGGTGTTGTCACAACATCTAAAAAATATAGAAGGTTGAAGTTTGTGTTAATCACATTTTGTTAAAAATGACATGCTATTTTTAAAAATGAAGGTAAAATCTCATGTGATTCGGGGTAAATCACATGTGATTCGGGGTAAATCACATGTGATTCGGGGTAAATCACATGTGATTTGAAGTATACTTATGTGATTTGTATTAATTTCAAATTGTAGCCTCTAAACCTATCTAAATGACTTGTAATTTATTGCAAATCACAAGTGATCTCACTATATACCTCAAAACTAAACTAATTGGTTAAAATCAAAAATGATTTACCATCAACAAATGTTGCATTTTCATCATCATTTGTATCACCACTTCGAAGATCATCTTCAAAAACAACCCGAACTTGTTTAGGAACACCAACATCATTCACAAAAACCATCATCATCTGTATCACCACTTTCGAGATCATCTACAAAAACAAACCGAACTCATTTAGCAACACCAACATCATTCACAACAACTATTCCTTCTTCAACTATTCAAGCTCGTTCAGCATCACCAACACTCATAACCTCACTAGCTCCTTCAACTATCTGATCGTTCAACAATATCAACATTCATAACCTTGCTACCTTTTTATTCATTATCATCAACACTCTAATATTCTGATTTTGTTCAATAGAAACAACAACCATACCTACCTCCAACTATAATTTCTTCAATATTATCCATAACTTAGATGATATTGATGATTTTTGATCCGATATGAATGATTTTAATTATTTTCGAACGGATTTGATGATTAAATCTACTCTAACCGAATGATATTGTGATGATGAATGATGAATGATGAATTTGATAAATGATTTTGATGGTTTTTGGATCGGATTTGAATGATTTTCGAACATAATTGATTACTAAATCTAAATTAAGATATTTGACCTGATTTGATGGATGAATGATAATTTCTATGGATTATTTGATTATTTTTGGATGTGTCCTGTGTGTGTTTTTTTTTTTTTTTTTTTTTTACTTTTATTTTTTTTTTTTTTTATATTTTTTTTTTTTTTTTTTTTTTTTTTTCTTTTTTTTTTTTTTTTTTTTTTTACAGTCCTAGCATGAAGCGACGATGGTTGTTACGGTTTTCCGGCGACGTTTGTGGTGTTTTCTGGCGAGGTTATTGTGTTTTCGACTGATTTACAGTCCTAGAATGAAGCAGCGGTGGTTATTATGTTTCCGATGGGGGTTTGTGGTGTTTCCGGCGAGTTTTGTTGATTTTCCGACGATGGTTGTTGTGTTTCCGGCGAGGGAGGGTCGGAGGGTAAGGGTGTGTGTTTTTTTAGGAGAGAAAAAGTGAATAATTAAATGAGGGGTAGGTGGTGATTTTTTGGATTTTATATATGTGTGAAAGGTTTGATAATAGCCATTAGATGAAGATGAGATCAATGGTCCAGATTTGTTCTTTTGTTCTTTGAGTAGATGGTGATCTACAAGGATCTCATCTCATTATGGATAATATATTGCAAAAAGTCAAAAGTAGATTCGGCTTACATCCGATATAAAATCTTCCATGTATAGACTAGCAATTTATAGTTCATATTGTGTTTCCAAAATTAAAATTTTTTTATAAAGATAAACCGAACGCTATGGACGCATGAGAGGTACGGCTCATCCACTAGAACAAACTATAAGAGAAGTTTAAGGCGGAGTGGTCAACATTCCTAATGAACTCAGGTTTTTAATATGCTTCGCGCTGACCTGGTTCTCCGCTTCTTTGCGCGTTCCATTGGAGTTACCGTGAACCATGACATGTCACTACAGTGTTTTTTTTTGGAAAAAGGCATAACTCTTTAAATTTGAAAACACGTTGAATCGTCAATTTTTAAGGTCTCACTATTTATGTATAAGATACGATGATAATAGGTGATACCGTAATAATAACTTAATTGAGTAAAAGTTTTTATTAAAATAAAATGTTACGGAGTTGTTTGCATGCTTCTTCGTACATATTTGACACGTCAAATAAAATACCCTTTTTCAACTAAGTTATTGCCATCCAATTTGTAAAAACACTTGTTGATTGCTCTTTACCGATGCGTGAGACGCATGTAGATTTGCAGTCACAAGGTAATTATACGCTTTTCCGTGAGACGGTGAGTGTCACATAATTACAGTTTTAAAATTGGACGACTTAGCGTTGTTGTGGTTAGACCTGTTAACACGAGGCATAGATGGGATAAAACATGCTTACTAGATATTATTGTAATAAAGTAAGTCCCATTCGGTTTAGGAGTTGCAAAAGTTGTGAACTATCAATCATTGATTACCTTTTGAATGCACCATCACTAGCAGATCAACTGATGCGGTGGTGTATGTCAAGTTGGGTCCTAACCTTAGAAAATTAATGTTTATTTTCAATAAACAAGGGTAATTAATTTTCTTCAAGGAGTATTATCCAAAATACTAATACTTGAACTTTAACTTTTATGTTTTCAGATGGCACTACCTGCTCAAAACATAAACCATTCGGCTTTCAGGTCGATGTTTGAAATTTCTGGAAACAATGACTGGTTTCATCAACTTAAGATTAGTCTTGAGAGTTGAAAGAAAATTGTTTGTCATTGAACAGCCTATTTCTCTTGCTTCACCTACCGATTCTGAGTACTTGCGCAGTGGAATGTGGTATATGATTCATAATGAGGTGACTTGTCTTATGCTCGGAAGTATGACTCCTGAACTTTAAAGACAATTTGAAAATTCCTCACATTATGAAATGCTTCAGGAGCTTAGATCTATGTTTGAGAAACAAGCTGGAGTGGAGAAGTTTGACTTAATCCAATCTTTCCATGCTTGCAAACAAGAGGAGGGTAAATCAGTTGCTGACTATGTCCTTAAGATGAAAGGATATGTGGAGCAACTAGAACGTCTTGGTTATGTACTACCACAAGATATTTGTCTCACAAAAGCATAGATTGA
Organism: Tanacetum coccineum; assembly: GCA_026074375.1. Lineage (NCBI taxonomy): Eukaryota > Viridiplantae > Streptophyta > Magnoliopsida > Asterales > Asteraceae > Tanacetum > Tanacetum coccineum. The sequence continues at coordinate 11,694 of BQNB010065439.1, forward strand.
GTACACTATCACAAAAGTACATTACCTGAGTATTTTAATGTATGGTATGTAAAACGTGTTTAAAAAGGAATCTTGTCATTAATGAAAATATTAAAATATTGAGATCTTGTCATTATTTGGCCAAATTGTTTTATAAACTTAATAAACTCCAAGTATAATATATAATCAATATAAAAACTATATAAAACTCATTTGCATACATACACGTAATATTTATAAAACCTAAGATGCAACGTTATGTTTAGGTTGCTTTTAGGAAGTTCGCGTGTTAGCCTCAAAATATTGAGTCGAACAATTGAAGTTTGTTCATAATTATAGTAAGTCTCGGTCACTAAATTAATATATGTTGTAATAGGCTAGACGGGTAAACGGTCTCTTATTTGTAATCTAATCGATCATGTGTATCGGGCGAAAGCCCAAGTAAACCCGAGCCCGACCCGTAGAATTACTAAAGGCATGCAAGCCTTTTAGTTTTCACTATAAATACCCCTCTCCAAGGAAGGAGGGGGTGTTGGTTCATTTGTAAACTTTGTTCTTGCAAGTAATTCAACCATTTTTCTTTCTCTTGTTTCTCTCTCTAAACTTCTTCCATTTTCCTTCTCTTTTCTTCTTGAATTCGAGCTACATGATAATGAAGTGAAGTGCTATAGGGTAACCGACATTTGGTATCAAGAGCCTCGGGTGTTTAGTGTTTGATTTGTGGATTAAATAACAAATTTTGTGGCTTTTTCTTTCTATTTTTTGGTTCGAACAAGAAAAACAAGAAAAACCATGGTTTGATTTATATTTTCGTGGTTAAGTTGTTAAATCTTTGTACTTTCGTGGCTAGAACAAGTTCTTACATCTATCTTTGTAGTTCTATAGCTTAGTTCGTGGATAAATGGGTAAAATCGAGCTAGTTTGAAGTTTTTTCGTCATTGCGTTTTGACTAAGTTCTTGGTTGCGTTTTGAGAATAGAGACAAACAAGTACTGTACTTGAAAGTGACATTTGTACTGATTGCGTTTTGATTGGAAGACATTGCGTTTTGGCTTAAAACTCATTGCGTTTTGCATAAGGCCATTGCGTTTTGATTCAAGTCGTTGCGTTTTGCTCTCAAGTCATTGCGTTTTGATTCAAGTCGCTGCGTTTTGATCTCAAGTCATTGCGTTTTGATTCAAGTCGCTGCGTTTTGATCTCAAGTCGTTGCGTTTTGATTCTCAAGTCACTGCGATTTGATATTTTGTGTGTGTTGTGTTTTGACTCCACAGGTTGCGTTTTGAAAACCATCATTGCGTTTTGACTAAACGTTACTCTGCCCAAATTTTTTATACATTGCGTTTTGATAAAGACAGACTGCGTTTTGATCAAATAACATTGCGTTTTGATAGAAGATATTGCGTTTTGCTCGAAGTCACTGCGTTTTGATCATAGAAGACGTTGCGTTTTGATCAAGAAAAGTGACTGCGTTTTGCTTAAGAAAAGTGACTGCGTTTTGTTCAAAGATAGTTGCGTTTTGACTAAAGTCATTGCGTTTTGTCCATTAAAAACCCATGTTTTTGACTTAAGGTGATCCGCGCATATTCAGGTGTATTTGATTCGATTGGGAATATATATTAATCACAGTTTAATCAAAACATCACATCAAGACAAACAAACTTCATGGACTAAATACGAGGACTTTGGACTTTAATTCGGACTACAAGGACAATTAATCAACAAACTTTAACAACAACAATTAACTTTTCACGGTTTTCTCTCGATTTTTGTTAAAATCCCGCAAAGAAACTCCAAGTCACGGTTTAAATCTTTGACGTTGTAAAAAACCTGGGAAATTAATTACTTCATAATCACTAAATCCAATCAACACTTTCAAACACTTAAGATCCTTCAATCATTTTTCACTTCATAATTCGTCAATCATTCATCATGACAACTCCAATTGTAACTTCCACAACCGACAGTCAAATGCATAACAACATAATGGCAGCAGGTTCAAGGGATCGTCCACCAATGCTTGCAACAGGACGATATGCACAATGGCGATCACGGTTCTTACGATACATTGATACAAGACCAAATGGTGATGCCTTACAAAGTGCATTCTTAAAGGTCCTTACACTCCACTGCTTGTCACAACTCGCAGTTGGTGCCAGCAATAGAGGATTCTCCAACAGTTCCTGAACAAACAACAGTCGAGACTGTTACGAATATGACTCCTGAGAACAGAGCTCATTTTGAATCAGAAAAAGAAGCGATTCATTTGATATTGACTGGAATTGGAGATGAAATATACTCAACTGTTGATGGCATTTCCAGACAGCGAAGATTGTGGGAACCCTTGAATGCACAACAAAGTGAATCACTCAAAATTCAAGACGTCAAGACAAACTTATTTGGGAGTTTGGTCAATTCACATCTCAAGAAGGAAAACAATTGAGTCCTTTACTAATACTACACAAGATTCTACTAAATGATGAATGAAATGATCAAAACTAACTTAGACAGTTTTGGCACGATGCAAGTCAATGTTCAATTTCTTCAACAACTTCAACCAGAATGGTCAAGATTTGTAACAATTGTGAAGCAACAACACAAGTTGGATGAAGTTTCATACCATAAGCTCTTTGACATTCTGAAACAATATCAAAAGGAAGTTAATGAACTCCGTGCTGAAAGAATAGCCAAGAATGCTAACCTATTAGCACTTGTTTCTATACTGCACAAAGAACACTTCAAATCCTTATTACCAAACTCAAACCTCACAATTATATGCACCAACATCAAAAGCTTTCACTTCAACCAATCTCATGCAACTACAAGATACAAAGGCAAAGAGATAGCCAAACTAATCACACCACCATCTGAGTCAGCTTCTGAAGAAGACATGATCTGAAGCAAGGCTCTGAAGGATAAAAGAACATGCAGAAAAATTTGGCTCTCATTGCTAAAGTACTTCAAGAAACTCTACAAACCTACCAACAACAACCTCAGAACTTCCTCAAACACCAGAAACAAGAATGTGGATACTACTCCAAGGTATAAAGAATGACAATCAGACTGGACAGTTTGGGAATCAGAGGGCAGTGAATGTTGTTGGGGCTAGGGAAACTGTAGTGTCAAAGTGTGCAAACATCGTCTTGGGATACAGTGTTTTAACTGCAAGGAATTTGGTCATTATGCTAAGGAATGCAGAAAGCCAAAACGGGTTAAAGACTCCACGTATCACAAGGAAAAGATGTTGCTGTGTAAACAAGCTGAGAAAGGTGTTCAACTTCAAGCAGAGCAATCTGATGGCAGCAGAACACGGATGAAAGGAGATTTATGAACAAGAGTTGTGAAGCACATTACAGCTACATTGGAAAAAGATCCGCCAGGAGGTTCCTAATGCAGACATCCGGAACTTATTCTGAGCATTGAACAGGTACAATACGAGGACTGACGATAATGTGTATTGCAAATGACATACAACATTTTGACCAATCTGAATCCATTAGTAACACATGTGCAGTGGAAACGGATGATAGTAATGTCACTCCTGACTCACCGGATATGTGTGATAATGATATTCAGGATGACCAAAATGATGTAGAATGTGATGATGAGCGTGTTGCACTTGCTAATTTAATTGCTAATTTAAAGCTTGATGTCGATGAAAATAAAAAGATTCAAAAGCAATTAAAGAAAGCAAATGCAACATTGACTCAAGAGTTAACTGAGTGCAAATCTATTCTTGCGGAAACTAGTAGAACTCTAGGAGAATCTAATAGTATTCGGGATAGTTGCTTAGTTGCACTTCAAAATAAACAAACTGAGTTTGAGAGGTACAAGGCCTTTAATGATCGTACAGTTGACTATGACAAACTTGAACATAAGTTAAATGAAGCTCTAGGACTAATAGCTCAAAAAGAAATTAACATAAAAGAAGGTTTAAAAGTGAAAGCCTACGAAATTTCTGTTGTCAAAGAGAAACATGATGAGTTAGTCAAACAAGAGATCTTTATTAAACAATCACATTGACAAAGGTCCTTGTCAAGAGAAAACAAAGTAATAACGGGAATTTAAGCGTAAGGAAGAAAAAGATTGCGAACAAAATGATTTCAATGGAAAACCAGATAAAGTTTTTGAATGAAATTGTTTACAAACGGAGTCAATCAATCCAAACCATTCATATGTTAGCACCCAAATGCCCTACATTTAATGGAAGACCTACCTTTGCCAATCTAAGGTACCTCAAAAAGGCTCAAAATGAGATACCATGTTTGTATGCGATCCCACATGACCAATCTGATCCTGCAAACAGACTCGTCCCCGATCGGGAAGAGACTCTGACTCTTGATAACGAGAGTCGATCAAAATTGAATAAAGACTTAATGAAACCCTATGACTGCACAAAGTTAAATAGTCTTATGAAAATTTTAAACCCCTCCGACGCAGCTTTTTTGAAATTCAATTCCACAGGCAAATGAAATAAAAAGAAATGTGGAGAAATCATTTGTGAAACAAAGCCAAATGCTATTTCAAAACATAGATTTCTTACCATGTCTAAATCAATAAGCAAAAGAAGACAACATTAATAATGTCATGGACAAATAACATTAAAATACATCTGAAAGAAATTGTCCCAATCAAGCATGGGTAAAACATTCAAACGACCATCTTCTTCATCTCGTTAACCCAACTGCGCAAATATGGAAATCTAGTTAAGACATGTTTGATGCCCTTGCCCCTTAAGACACAGAATGATAGTGTTCGCATTTGTACATGAACTAAGCAGAATGCATGCAATTTAAAGTACGTTGAATCTTCTTGAAGATGACCTTGATGAACCTTGAATCTGATAAGCAGAATTTTTCCAAATGTGATGATATTCTTTTGCAAGAATTGTGTCCTAAAGATTTTATGTGTTCATATTTGCAATCTTCAATCTGATTTTTTAGATAATCACTGAATACAATGCTTTATATCTTCATAAAGTCAGGGAAATGTGACCTGTCTTACACAAAAGCTTTCTGAACAAACTGAATTTTAAGTAAAGAGATTTACACTGAAAAAAGGCCCCCCCTTTTATTAGTGGTTATTTGTGGCTAAATTTGAAAAAAAAACTTAATTTCTCTTTGAAAGGTCGCTTACAAAATGTCAAAACAACAGAAAAATGATCTACAGTTTGCAAAGAAAAGGCGTCAAATGTATTTCGACAGGAACGTGAACAATATTTTGCAATACAAGATTTGAAAGCTCAACTGCAAGACAAGAACATTGCAATAAGTGAGTTAAAGAAATTCATTGAAAAATGCAAAGGAAAATCTGTGGACACTAAGTTTGGTAAACCATAGTTTTTTTCGACAACCAAATGCTCAAAGGATTCCAAAACCATCAGTTTTAGGAAAACCGGCTCCTTTTTCAGACTCTCTTAAGAGAAAATATTTTGCAAAGAAAAAGTCGGTTTTAAAAACTAATGAGTCAGGAGGGTTTTATCAAACCCATCACATCCACAGAATATGCCTCAAAACAGTCGAAAGCAAGCTGTAAGAGAACACAAATGTAATTACACCAGCATGTATCGAATTGCAAGTAGTACACACACCAACTAGAGCATCCACAGTGAATCAGACCTTCTAGGAAACTAATCCTCGCGTATCTACATCGTACAAGAGTATCTCACAAAACTAAGTGTAGCAGACCACAGCCTATGGAGCAACAAATGAAAGATAAGGTCGTGTGCCAAACACTAAGTCAATGAATTTAAGAAGACTGAAGTAGAAGAACACCCTAGGATTTTCTAGTATTTCTAATCAAACAAAGTCTGTAACTGCGTGTAATGACAGTTTAAATTCCAGAACTTCGAATGTTAATGCTGTTTGTGCTACTTGAAAGACGTGAATGCTAGAACTAAGAAGCCTAATAGAGTGCCTATTAGTACTAGAAAACCCAAAAGTCAAGCAAACAAATCTGTTGCAACACCCCATAAGAAAACCGTTGCATCAGAATCCATTATCACAAATTCAAAGAATTACTATAGGATGTTGTATAAGAAGACTAATAAGGCGTGGAAATGGTGGATAGCACAACAATGCCCATCAGCATATACGTGGGTTCCTAAGACAAAAAGGAAATGGGTACCTAAAGTTAGGAACGAAGTGTGACTAAGAAAGTCAGTTTTTCCATAGATAATGTATCTAGGATACTACTGGCTAAAACTCACAAACACTTTAGGATCCAATGTGTCATGTATTCCATCATCCTCTAATTCTCTTGCAGATTGTACAACTCATCCTATTCATTGTTGACTCTGGATTCACAAAGCACATGACGGGCAATCTATCATCGCTGTGCACTTTTGTGTGCAAAATATTAGGAAACCGGTCGTTTTAGCAATGATCAATTTGCTCCAATTCTTGGTTATGGAGATTTGGTTTAAGGAAATATCACGATCAAAAAGGGTTTACCTACGTCGAAGGTACTCAAATCATAAGACTTTTTCTCGGTGCACTTCTGTGATGGCAGGATTTGGAGGTTTGTCCTTTAGATCTACATGTTTTGTTAGAGATCTTCAGGGAAATGACTTACTAACCGATAATCGTGGAACTGATCTCTATACAATTTCTCTTCAAGAAACAACTTCATCAGCTCCAATTTGTCTCATGGCTAAAGCATCACCAACTCAATCATGGTTATGGCATCGAAGACTTTCTCATCTCAACTTTGACTACATCAACTTGCTTTCAAAGAAAGATGTTGTGATTGGTTTACCAAAACTGAAGTATGTCAAGGATCAAATGATGTGTCCTCTTGTAAAGTGAGTTAACAGTAAAACGAAAGCTCATATCAAGTCAAAGAACTGTTCCAAGTTCAAATAGGACGGTTAAATTTGCTTCATATGGACTTATGTGGTCCAATGCGGGTTGCTAGCATAAATGGAAGAAACATATATTTGGTAATTGTCGATGACTACTCCAGATACACTTGGACTCTCTTTCTACGTTCCAAGGATGAAACACCAGAAGTTTTAAAAGACTTTCTCACGATGATCCAAAGAAATCTTCAAGCCTTAGTAATTTCTGTTCGCACTGACAGAGGCACTGAGTTCTTAAACAAGACACTCCATGTATTCTTCAAAGAAGAAGGAATTGAGCATCAAACTTCTACACCTCGAACACTTGAACAGAACGGCGTTGTCGAAAGACAAAACCGCACTCTCATTGAGGCTGCTCGAACGATGCCATCGGCTTCTAAACTTCCTTTATTCTTTTGGGCTGAAGCAATTGCAACCGCATGCTATACTCAAAACAGATCAATCATCATCCCAACTCATGAGAAAATAGCATATCACATCATTAATGACAGAAAACCCTCAATCAAACACCTTCACATCTTTGGTTGCACTTGTTACTTAACAAGAGATGGTGAAAATTTAGATAAGATGAAAGAAAAAGGGGATCCGTGCATTTTGGTGGGATACTCCACTCAGTCAAAGGGATATCGTGTCTACAACCAGAGAACAAGTTGATAAGTTGCATCATACATCTCAGATTTGATGAGATCAAAGAGATGTTTAAGACGTCTGTTGCTAATAACACTTTAGGCCTCGTTCCCCAACGATAAAAGGCGTCAGATTATGACAAACCTGACCCCGCACCAGAACTACAAAATAGTTCTTCTTTAGCAGATACAATAGTTCCATCACAACAGGAGTTGGATCTTCTTTTTGGTCCTTTGTACGATGAATTTTTCAATGATGGTACTTCTCGTGTCAACAAGTCTTCTTCTCCCACCGACAATTCTATTCAAAAAGATACACTACCTTCAACGCATATTCAACCTACATCAGAAACGACAACTCTAACAAATGTTCATGCTGAGGAAAACAATGATAATTAAGCAGAATTTACCAATCCTTTCTGTACACCGGTCCAAGAAACTACTGAGTCTTCTTCATGCAATATTGGTAATTCAAATGTGCATACCTTCAATCAACCTCAAGATTCTGAATACCGATGGACAAAAGATCACCCGTTAACTTAAGTTTGTGGCAATCCATCCAAACCAGTGCAAACAAGACGACAACTTGTAACAGATCCTGAAATGTGTATGTTCGCACTCACCATGAGTATTGTTGAACCAAAAAATATTAAGGACGCAATGGCTGATTCTGCATGGATAGAAGCAATGCAGGAAGAACTTCATCAGTTTGACAGACTACAAGTCTGGGAACTCGTTGACAAACCTTTTGGCAAGAACGTAATCAAGCTAAAGTGGTTATGGAAAAACAAAAAGGATGAAGACCAAACTGTAATTCGCAACAAAGCACGACTTGTAGCAAAGGGTTATGCTCAGGAAGAGGGTATTGATTTCGAAGAATCATTTGCTCCAGTTGCTCGCTTGGAGGCTGTCAGGATTTTTGTCGCATATGCTGCACACAAGTCTTTTCCAATTTATCAGATGGACGTGAAAACGGCATTTCTTAATGGTCCATTGAAGGAGGAGGTTTATGTTGCACAACCAGACGGATTCGTTGATCCTGATCATCCAGACAAAGTTTACCGTCTAAGGAAAGCTCTATATGGATTGAAACAAGCTCCGAGAGCCTGGTATGATGAACTCTCAAAATTCCTGATTTCTAAAGGTTTTACTAAAGGTATCATTGACCCGACCCTATTCATGATAAAATACGGGGAGGACATTCTACTGGTGCAAATTTACGTTGATGACATTATTTTTGGTTCCACAAACCCTAAATTTTCAAAACATTTTGAAAAATTAATGCACGGTAGATTTGAGATGTCCTTAATAGGGGAAATGAAATTCTTTTTAGGACTTCAGATCCACCAATCCCCACGCGGTATTTTTATCAATCAGGCCAAATATACTTTAGAGATTCTAAAAAAACATGGTATGGAAAAAGGACAAAGCATTGGTACACCAATGGCTACGAAACCTAAATTAGATGCAGACTTGAGTGGTGAACCCGTAGACCAAACTGACTACCATAGTAAAATTGGGCCACTCATGTATCTAACATCTACTAGACCAGATATAGCGCAAGCTGTATGTTATTGTGCAAGATATCAAGCAAGACCGACTGAAAAACACCTCAAAGAGGTTAAAAGGATCCTTCGATACTTAAGAGGTACCATTAACATGGAACTCTGGTATCCGAAGGGTTCTGGATTTGAACTAACAGCTTTTTCAGATGCTGATCATGCCGATTGCATTGATACTCGCAAAAGCACTTCTGGAGGAATGCAGTTCCTAGGTGATAAGTTAGTCAACTCGATGTCAAAGAAGCAAGACTGTACTGCAATGTCATCCATAGAGGCTGAATACGTGGCGTTATCTGCAAGTTGTGCTCAAGTCATGTGGATGAGGACACAGCTTCAAGATTATGAATTCAACTACAATAAAATACCATTGTATTGTGACTATCAGTCAGCCATAGCAATCTCATGCAACCCCGTGCAGTACTCCCGTACCAAGCACATCCATACTCGGTATCATTTCATAAAGGAACAGGCTGAAAATGGTATAATTGAATTATACTTTGTCAAAACTGAATACCAATTAGCTGATATGTCTACTAAAGCCTTATCCGAAGATAGGTTTCAGTATCTTGTCAGACAAATTGGTATGAGATATTTGACTCCAGTAGAACTGGAGTTTCTGACAAATGAATCTGCTTGATATTCCATCAAACATCAACATGTAAATATTTATGAAAAAAGAAAAATACAAAAATATAAAATTTCAAAAAGAAAATACAAAATTAGAAAATCAGAAAATGTTTCACAAAAAGAATCTTCTCGACATGTCTCTTGGAATCGATAACATTTACATACCTAGAAATATTGATTAACATCGACACAGGCGTGTAAATAAACTTCGAACAGGAGTTTCAAATGCTTTCAAAACATGTCATTTCTAATTTTTCTTTATGACTTGTAATTGCTCTCAGATTGAAACTCGGACACGAACGACAAAAGAGAGTGTACGCATAAGTGCACTTATCCTTAGCGTTAGAAGAGAAGTCTTCTAACATTTGGTTTTTCAAAAAGTTGAACATAATTTTTCAAGAATTTCTCAAATGACAATTCATAATCTTTCAAAATTGTGTGTTCAACACTCCAACCCTCATCAAGTTTTACTAGACAATTCTTCTACATTTGGTGTCATTTTTAAATGAGTCAATGTTTGAGGGGGAGTTTTTTGAAAAACAATGTTTTAATGATTAATTGGATACATCATAACATGGCAATTCTTATGTATTCAACACATTATATAAAGTCTTAATAACATCTAAGAAATAATAATGACTATTAAATAGATTGATTGTTATAAGATGATTAGGTGGTTGAGCAAAATTTTTCAAGAATTCTTAAAAGACAATTCATAATCTTTCAAAATTGTGTGCTCAACAATGCTAACTCTCAATTTTATATTCATTTTACAACTTGGTATCATCTTTTTTGGTGTCAAACATATGTAAAATCTGGGGGGAGCAAGTTAATGTTCCATATAATTCATGCTAAGAATAAAAGTTTTTCTCACAGAATTTTCATGACAAATTTTAATCATAAAGTATTTCAAAAACTAAGTGAATTAGTATTTAAAATAAGGGGAGAAATGTAATTAAAATGTGATCTTGAGAATAATAAGTGATCTAATTGACTCAAAGTGCTGTTGATACTCTTCGAAAAAGGTTTTATGGTTACGATCTCATACCCTACAACATCTTATTTCATGACGATTCTGAAGTCATAAGGTGGTAAGGTTAGGTATTTGTCCTATGATCCAACCAGAACCGGAGGGATCTACCCAAGGACACTCCATAGTTAGAAATAGCAGTCCTTAGGTATGATTGGAGATGAATGTGTATAAGGGAAGAATGCCGACTAAGATTGAGCTAACACTGGAACAATCATAACAAGGTGTTAGTAATGACGTCTTGGTAAGCATTGAAGGGGTTGAAGAATGAAAAAGAAATGTATGGATAAAGGGTGAAAAAAAGAAGCCCTCCACACAACTTAGGCAGAAACCGGGTCAATACATATGCTGTCAGAATCACAATGTTGATTGATGACATTAAAGATGACATCATGGACCCAGTGATGCAATGCACAACCCTTCCCAGCCATTCGGGTTTCTCTCAACAGAAACTTGTCTCATTTGTCACGGAGATACACATGACTTCTATTGACTTTCTCACTCTGAGTTAGTTGATATTGAATAGGTGGCAGTCTGCTCCAGCCTTTGATTACTAAAACCAAAATGCACTAATCGAGTCTAGAGCCAAGAGATCCATAAATAAATCTCATTAGGACACATTCCATTACTAACACTTGTTGAACACCAATAAGTTCACAAGCTGTCAACAAGAGTCCTACGCATTATCCATGAGATTTTGCCAGAACATCCGAGTGATACTTATGTATTCACAATGAAGATGGAAATCCTGCGTGATCCAGCATTAAACAAGCTCTTGGTAGGTGACTTTGCGAGATTCTATATGATATCAAACTTTGTGTCAACTAGAAAAGAAATGATGTGCAGATTCATGTGACAAACTTGTTCAGGAAATGAATTAACGGTTAATCAGAAAGATAGTAACTATTGATTCACTCTTACCGTTGTTGTATGCTTTAAGACGTTCCTGGTATGAGAACTTAGCAAGCATGGTAAATTAATACCTCTTTGTTAGAAGATCCTACGCTTGAGCTGGAAAAACCCTGTCAAGGAGATCCTTGAATCTACCTGATCACAGGTACAATTTTAATACTGTAAAACAGTCCTACGAACCGTAGGTTAATCTAACCAAATTTGGAACGAGATGACAAAGCCATCAGTCATTCCACTACGCTTTATTGCTAACTGTTTTATTTAAGGATACATAAAGATGAGATGGTGATTGCCTTATTCAGATGAGTGGATTCATTTCCACATGCTCATGCTAAGACTACAAAGAAATACTATAAGCATCGAGATTTAAGAATCATGAAAGCTCAAGAATAAGCCAAAGACTTCCGCACATAACGCTGCATATACAGGATTTCTTCAAAGATATCAAGTCTATCAAGGGAGATTGTTAGCAAGCTTTCAAGGGAGATTGTTAGCAAGCTTTCAAGATGATGCAAAGTATGAGCATGTTGGTGAAGACACAAGATCGCAAGGCGGCAAAGACGATCAGGACGGAAGGATAAAGATTTAAAGATCTCGGACGAAAAGACAAAGTCAAAAGACAATGACAAAAGCTCAAGATCATAGATCACAAATCATGAAGGAACAAGCCTACAACGTTGACAGAGGCAAAGACAAGAGCTTAACGACAAAAGCCATCTCATTGATCTCACGAAGGAGTGTCACAATGAACTCACTTCGGGGGAGATTGTTAGTCTCAAAATATTGAGTCGAACAATAGAAGTTTATTTATTAATTACATTAGGTCTCGGTCATTAATTAATATACGTTGTAATAGGCTAGACGGGTAAACAGGCTCTTAAATGTAAGCTAACCGGTCACGTGTATCAGGCGAAAGCCCAATTAATCCCGAGCCTGGCTCATAGAATTACTAAAGGCATGAAAGCCTTTTAGTTTTGATACATATACACCTCCTCAAGGAAAGTGAGGGGGTTGGTCATTTGTAACTTACACATTTGCATGTAAACAATCATATTTTTCTCTACTTTCTCTCTCTACAATTCTTCTCATCAACCAATCTTATTTTCTTGTTCATCAATATGAAGTAAAGTGATTCTTGGGTCACCGACAAATAGGCATCACTGTCATAACACCTTCTACCATTTGTGTTTTTGGCAAGGTTGCACCATTCTCTATGAATTCCTACAGTGCATAGTCTATCATCTAGATATATTGTTCAATCCTCATCCTCCATAACTCAAACTCACCCGGTTTGACCATAGGAACTTTGGATGCAGCCATCATGTGTGCATAATCTTGATCCATATCTTCTAGCAAAGTTTCTCAAAGCAACAAGCTCTGATACCACTTGTTGTCCTAGTTGTAGAATACCTCTTGTTGGATCCTACTTTAATAGATCAAATTCCTTAAGCTTGTTTAAGGTTTAGTTATATTAGATAAATCTAACACAACTATAGTAGAAACTTTGTTAAGTGTATTAAAGATTATGCGAAATCTAATCTTTAATATTAGAAGAATTCTTACTGAAATAGTAACACAAGATCACAATTCAACAAACAATAAAAGCTTCAATATTATTAAGAATAATATGAATACTCTCCCAGTGTTAGGGTTACAAAACCTTGAAGCTATAAATAACACTTATCAAATCGTAAAACAACACGCATTAAACTCTATACCCTAGAACCTCCTTTTATACACCAAGGAGTCCTAGTCGATTTACAATATATTCCTAAGACTTAGAATATTCTCTATGATCTATTCTATAAATAACTAATACTTATCACGTAACTTGATCTCCAAACAATCTTTATCCTTTCTTCTGTCTTTATCCTTTCTCTGACAGTAGAAACTCTTTCAGCAGTCTTAATCTTTGAGCAGTAGTTACTTATACACCAGCAGCATTAACTGAGCACAAGTAGCAGTAACTACTTAGAATAATTTTTTCAATCTTCACCAGTAGTACTAACTTTACACTAGCAGTACTAACTATATACTAGCAGTACTAATATATACTAATAGTAGTAACTATAAACTAGTAGTACTAACTTTATACTAGCAGCACTAACTACTTAGCATATTTTTCATTAAAGTTAATGAACATCACTAACTTTAGCTTAGCAGTAGTAACACAAACCTGAGCAGCAGTAACTCTAAGATTATCAAGAAGTCTTTTAATCCCAACATTGCTTGTGCCCGAGCATCGATTGTATTTTGTTGTCGAGCATTTGTACATTGTGATTACACGTACTCTATGTATTAAGTGTTATAGGTAATGACACTTGCAGACTTTGTTATTATCTTTGTGGTAAAAAATTATTAGGTCAATTATATATAAAAAAATTGCTCTGTTGCAACACGCGGCCGTATTATTACTTGTTATCTAACAAGATGTTGTAACAACTTGAGTTTCAGGTCAACGTCTATCCCGAGCTAAGATAATTATTTTTAGTTACATAAATAATTATAGTCGTTTATGCTATATAAGGTTTGATAAGAATTTCCTTTTATAAGGTAATTTCAATCCGTGATTGAGTTTCAATTTGTTTTTAGCATCTAAGAAATCAAAAAAATGTATTTTATTGCTCAGAGAGCGTAAATATGTTATTTTTGTATTTTACGATGTTTTCTCGAGTTTTTGTAAAAACCGTGTTTAAAGGTCGTGTTTTACGAGGTTTAACGATTATTAAACGTTTTAAAGTAAAATTAGTCGGACGGATTTAAAACATTTATTAACGTGGTGTAATCCCGAGCCTTGGTTATTAGTTTTATTCAAATGAAAAGATGGTGTGTTAAAATTTAGAAAGAAAAAGAGAGGAAGACTATTTTTGCCAAATGATCATACTAAGGAAAGTATAAAAAGGCATTTACTTCCATTTTTACATAATAAAAACACACACATATCTCTCTTCTCTCCCTCTCTTGCCGTTCGAACCACCACCACCATAACATCACCATAACTTGCCGGATTTTGACATGCACAACCATCCATCTATATTTTATTAATCCTTGTAATATTTCCTACATATCTATAACAAAATATTGCACATGCACTAAGAATTGAAGAAGTTAGATTTTGGGTCAAGTTCTAGTGATTTCAAGTATAAGTGTGTGTTCAAAGTGGTTAGATTGTTGTTATTAGCAAGACATTTAATTGAAAAAGATTCGGTTTGTTGGTCTTTGGGTCTCGTCCGTACGGTCTAACCAAGGAGGAAACGAAATCGAGATTTGTTATTGCTTTGTAAGTATTCTAGTTATATTTTGTAGTGATTTAATTATGGTTATTGCATGTATATGATTATTGCTAGATGATTCAAGTGCGGAAATTATTGAAAGTATGTTTTGATATTGGTTAAAGTTTGATGGTTTTGGTATAATTATATAGGCTAGTTAAGCGTATTTTGATAGTCGGATTATGTCGAAAATGTCGTTTTATTGGGTTTTGGGTTGACTTTGTTTGACCAGAAAGTTTGACTTGACCGTGGCGTGTCGAGAAATTTTTGAAATCTAGTTTAGGCTTTTGAAAATGATAAAGGATGTTCTACAGTCCGTTTTGACATAAGGTGGGCCTTGTAACTCTGAAAAACGAACATTTTACGGCCGAGTCAAGTTTGGGTAATTTTGGGGTAAAAAGTCAACTATGAAGTTTGACTTTTGAAAGTCAA
This sequence comes from Tanacetum coccineum, assembly GCA_026074375.1. Lineage (NCBI taxonomy): Eukaryota > Viridiplantae > Streptophyta > Magnoliopsida > Asterales > Asteraceae > Tanacetum > Tanacetum coccineum. The sequence goes on from BQNB010065439.1 coordinate 26,989, forward strand.
CTTGCGTAAACTTTTGAATAAAGTCTATAATAAGCAAAGGGTTCATAATGTTAGTTAAATTGTAACAAATTATGAAGTTTGGATTATATTATCCTTACTTTCGATAACTTTCTAAAAATGGAAACTTTATGGAAATGTGGTAATACTGTTAAGTGCGTCAAGATGAAACGTTTTGCTTCGCACTTGGAGATTTTAGTATATGATTGTATATAAATTGTAGTTATATATATATATACATATTATTAAATATATATATATAAATATATATAATATATAAAATATATATATATAATATATAATCTAGTGCAAGTATGCAATATATGATTAATATACTTTTAGTCACTTACCGCTATATATGTACTTTATAGGTCGCGATTAGACGTGAATTTACTTGCGCTTGAATTGACTTGATTGATTTGGATCTTTCCTAAGGTGAGTTCATAGCCTCGCATTTAAATCTTTTAGTTGTTTACACACCGCAGAGGGGATACTTGTTTGTTTTAATAAATCGAACACATATGCTTTTATGGTATGCTGGGACCCATTCAGATTGTATTACCACCTTAGTTGACTATTGTCTGAAGTCTCTTATTCATGAACATCAAGGATGCGTGCCTTGCGAGTGAACGCTAATTATTAAATAAATCTTTCTTGGTTTTGACAACCTTGTCACGGGTATGAATCCGTAGGTGAAACACCCTGTATAACGGACATTATGTATTTAGAAAGTAGTTAGGTATATGACAATAAAACCTGTTTTTGGGCACTTTAACATATGAATACCATATGAACTATTTTTATTAAATTTATTTTTTTTTAAGTTAACGGTTGGTGTCAGACCTTATTGCATGAAAGAAAAGAAGTTGGTATACATTGCATTCGTTGCTTTGTTTTCCCGAGAACTAATTATGTGTTCAAAGATTATTGTTTATTAATTATTTAAACTCTATGAATTTCACTCAACTTTGTTGTTGACGTTTTAAACATGTTTTAATACAAGTAACCAAGTATGAAGGCAACGTTGGAGTGGAGGTGTCGTACGTGTGATGGATTTGAGGAAAGACTACTTGTGTGTTTCGGTATTTCAAAAACTATCTCTTAAGTTGTGTTAAAACAATGTCTTTTATTTGAAAACAATTATCTTTCAAATGTTGTAATAGATGATGGTTTCAATTCTGTGGGGACCGAAACGCATTTTAACTCTGATTAATAATGGAACACATGTTTGTTAAAACGTCTCATTTGGGTTGTTTTCTATTATCTTGGTGAATGGTGCTATTTAGTAACGCCCAATTGCTAATTTCGCTGCGCAATCTAATGTACGTTGGGTGGGGTGTTACAGAGTGGTATCAAGAGCCTAAGGTTATAGAGAACTAGGTCGAGTATTTTTGAAAACCTAAACTATAACGCTTCTACACGTAGGCCAAGACTCCTCGTTGCCATTGGTTACCTATATAAAGAAAAGGTAAGTTTACTGATTATTATGTATAGGTATATTTACGTATGTGTTATATGTATAATTAATTGTTATGTATTGGTGCATTTATGCATGTGTTGTATGCATAGAATGTCAGGTGATTATATGATAACTATCATTATATGTGTTTGAAGTATAATTGAGGTATACGCAGAATGAGAATGTCAGGAATCGTGAATTTTTGTTCTTGTGCTTTGATGCGAACCGTTATTTTAATAATAGTGTTTTGATGATAATAAGAAGTGATACGCTATTAAGTAAGTATTATATGATATTCTCTAGATTATCATGGTGAACATAATTCTCCCTGATCATGTGGATGATGTACCCGTTGTTGAGCCGAATCAACACGATGATGTTCCTGTTATTCCCGAGCCCGTCTTAGTGGATGAAGACGAGGACCCGGAAGAAGACGAATTTTAGGAAGAAGAAGATCCTCAAGAAGAAGAAGATGATATGAAAGTCGACATT
>BQNB010065440.1:0-19359 GCA_026074375.1 Tanacetum coccineum
TTCTATTAATCTGCTAATATGATTACAGATTACTAACTATGAGATATGATTGTATGAGATGAGATCTGTGTGTTGTCAATATGTGTCATCTCTCTAATGCCGTAGGGTTCCTTTTATAGACCAAGGATAAACCCTAACAGGCTTACAAAACGCGTAAAAGATAATACATATCTTTTCCTACAATATCTCATACATATCTCTTAAATGGTACTAACTATTTTATACTAACGGTACTAAATATCTGAGTAGTACTTAACACTTTGTACTGTCAGTACTAACTATAACTATCAGTACTAAGTATATACCTAACGGTACTAAGTCAGGAATGTATAATTCCTAACACCTCCCCTTTCAGGTATTTTGACTTTAGCTAAGTCATCATCTATCCAATATAGACACCCATCTATCCTTGTCTCTTGAGCAGTGCTAGATTCACCCATGGTTTTTATTGCTTCATGTAATTTGTATAATCATTTAGAGTTTTTATGGTTGTACAATCATTTACACATAATTACAAAACTACTATATTGACTCATATTGTATTACTCTACTTGATGTAACATACACAACAAATATTCACAAACATTATCATTACATTATCATACCATAACATGATTTAGGTGATATCTTAATTTTAGGTCATATCACAACTTTGGCAGCTGTAGAATTCACAATGCTCCTGTCTTGACATGTAATTTATCACAACAAAGAGGGCGTCTCCCATACCGATTAGTAATATAAATCACACACAGGAGGTGGGTGACTTAAGCCTAAAGTGCCATTTGCAGCCGACCACCAAAGTTTAAAGCTTGCAAGTAGCTCACAATTCACAATCCGTGCCTCATATATGACGTTTCTAGAGCTTATCAACCCATGTCTCCTATCGCACTAGCTAATGTATATGTATTTGTCACAAACAAACACATATCACATCATAATTCTAGATCAAGTTCATCATACATACAATTACACAAATAAATAGTTTATATTCATAACATAAACAAAAGTTAAGATGTTACATCAATACTTGCCAAAAAAAACACCTAGTGCATTAACATTGTAGAACAACTGCATTTGCAGTATAAAATTAACAATTGATGTGTCACAGTGTAAAACTAGTGCATTACAGTTATAAAGTTCAATAACACATTTTATCAAACACCTTGTCTGCACCTTTTGTAGACACGTTTTGTATCTATTTTCTACATTTTGTTTCAGATCTAGACTGAAACATGATGTAGTTTAAATCAAACTCTAAATATAACATGTTTAGATCAATGAAAACACAATAACCGAACTATAGGTGTTTGAATTAGGATCTTACTACATTAACTATTAATTAATTAAACTCACTTGTGTTTGATAAATCACTTGACATCTACACAATCGATGTTGAATTAGGATAAGGACATCAAATCGTTGAATTAGGGTGAATACGAATGATTAGACAACGATGAATGGTGGTCAACGGTGGAGAACGACGATGAAGGTATTAAAAACTGAAGGTACGATGGAATGGTGTTATGTCTTGAAGGTCTGGTACATATGTGCAGTTATGAGAGGGAGGGAGGGAAGACATAGATATGTGCATTTATAAGTGAATAAAAATATAGTTTATATAGGGGTGTATGTAAGATGACGAAAGTACCCCGAGGTTATAATTTTAGGGGCGGGGTTGGAGGGACATATGTCATGCTCATATTCTTTCGTACCCTTTTTATTATAACACTCTTTTTATTTTACACTAGCTTTATATATATATATATATATATATATATATATATATATATATATATATATATATAAGCAAAACTTTAGGGTCCATTGAAAATAACCATAAATCATTTAACTGTCGCTTTCTTTTTCCCAATCACACCCGATCAATTTTTCATTTCAAACCAAACATTCTCTCTTAAAAACACACACCAATTACACACACACAAACCTAATTGATTTCTATCACTCATGCAAATATAGATCACTCGTACAAATATACCAGATTACACTACACCTATTTGTTGATATCCTAACACATCGAGTTAATATCTTACAGAACAAATATCTTTGTTAAATCGTGTTTATGTTTGATTATTATGTAATTCAAGGAGTAAAAAACAGTTGAAAAGAAAAAATCGACAACAATCTCTACAAGTAAGTGCTTAATTTAATTTTTAATTTTAATTAAGATGCATTAGGTTTGAGGTTTTAAGTCAGATTTAGTTAGTTTTGTAATTTTGTTAAATGATATGAAGTATGGTTGATAATGATTGTTTTTGGTTGATAATGATGTACTGGAAAATTAACTGAGATGCGGTAGGTTATTGTTGATGTTCATATGATGATTCAGGCTAAAAGTGACTTACCGATTTTGAGAAAATTGATTGTTTGTTCATGATTATGTGTGTAATGTGCAAAAAAATGTAATGAAATGCAATAGTTTATTGTTGGTGTTCATATGGATGATTTAGGTAAAAAGTAAGTTGTCGTTTTTGCGAAAATTGATTGTTTGTAGCTGAATATGAGTGATGTGCTAAAAAAGTACTCAAATGCAGTAGGTTATTGTTGGTGTTTATATGGATGATTTAGGTAGAAAGTGAGTTACCGTTTTTGCGAAAATTGATTGTTTGTGGCTGAATATGCGTGTGATATGGTAAAAAAGTACTGAAATGCAGTAGGTTATTCTTGGTGTTCATAGGGATGATTTAGGTTAAATTTGAATTTCCGTTTTCAGAAAAATTGATTGATTGTGGTTGAATATGTGTGTGATGTGCTAAAAAAGAACCAAAATGCAGTATGTTATTGTTGGTGTTCATACCGATGATTTAGGTTAAAAGTGACTTTCCGCTTTTAAAAAATGGATTGTTTGTGTCTTATTATGTCTGTGATGTGCTAAAAAAGTAATGAAATGCAATAGATTATTGTTGGCGTTCATATGAATGATTTAGGAAAAAAAGTGAGTTGCCATTTTTGCGAAAATTGATTATTTGTGGCTGAATATGTGTGTGATGTGCTAAAAAAGTACCGAAATGTGGTAGGTTATTGTTAGTGTTCAAAGGGTTGATTTAGGTTAAGAATGACTTGCTGATTTTGTGAAAATTGATTTTTTGTGCCTGATTATGAGTGTGGTGTGCTAAAAAAAGCACTGAAATGCAATAGGTTATTGTTGGTGTTCATATGGATGATTTAGGTTAAAAGTGAGTTGCCGTTTTTGCAAAAATTGATTATTGTGGCTGAATATGTGTGTGATGTGCTAAAAATCTCAACTGCATAATAAAATCATCTTATCAGATCTTCATATTATCTCAAATCTATTAAAAAAATTCAATGGTGAAGACGAATTTAATAAGCTCTAAACCTCTTCGTAAGTGATTTTAAAACTGCATCATTTTATTTTGTTTATAATACTGATTTCGTGTTAATTCTATATCGAATTAGTCTTTAGTATTGAGATTTGATATGATTAGGTTTTGTTTTTTAGTGCGTGTTGTTAATCAATTTTAAGCTGTAACAGATTAACCGTAAGTTCTGTTGCATCAGTTTAGTGCTTATTTATATCGGCTTATTGTAAATGAGTAATCTTAGTCGTTAATTTAAGCATATTACGTTGCGCGTTGACATGTTGATTTTAATTGATATTATCTTACTTGTTGTTAGTATTTGTTGTTGATTTTAATTGGCGTAGTTTTAGCATATTAGTTTTAGCAAAGTGTATGTCTGTGTGTTTGTTTCTTAGTGATGTAGTTGTTATAAAGAAGTAATGCAGTAATAACTTGTATAGTGGGTATGAATCTAAGTTAGGTAACACGCAGAGTATTTTAGCTTTTGAAAAGTGTATGTTTATTTGTTTGTTTCTTAGTAATGCAGTTGTTATAAAGAAATAATGCAGTAATAACTTGTATAGCGGGGAGTGTTTTAGCTTTTGAAAAGTGTATGTTTGTGTGTTTGTTTCTTAGTGATGCAGTTGTTATAAAGAAGTAATGCAGTAGTAAGTTGTATAGCGTATATGAATCTAAGTTAGGTAACACGCATAGTATTTTAGGTTTTGAAAAGTGTATGTCTGTGTGTTTGTTTCTTAGTGATGCAGTTTTTATAAAGAAGTAATGCAGTTATTACTTGTATAGCGGGGAGTGTTTTGAAAAGTGTATGTTTGTGTGTTTGTTTCTTAGTGATGCATTTGTTATAAAGAAGTAATTCAGTAGTAACTAGTATAGCGTGTATGAATCTAAGTTAGGTAACGCGCATAGTATTTTAGGTTTTGAAAAGTGTATGTCCGCTAAGAAAATTCTACAGACGGTTAGTCCACTGTTATTCTCATTGGTGTTTCTGATATAGTAATCATAGCATTGTGTAAAGTAGATAATCTTTGCATCCAAAGGGGTTTTGAATGAAAGGGTACATTGTTATGAAGGTCATATATGTGAATAACTGTTTTTTATCGAGTTGTGCATACAGTTGTAGATACGGCTTTATCTTTTCTCTACGTCAACAAAACATTTTGTTTTCAGTAAAAATTGGTAAATTCATGGGTATGTCTGTTTGGGGGAATTAATCTTACGATCCTGATCTGCTCCTTAATCAGGAAAAGAACTGAATCAACAAAGATGGCGAGCATGTTATTTCCTCCACAAAGACCAGAACACAGAAGTGAAATTCTATCCATTGTCCATTTAGTTTTACATTTCATTATTTTGTTTTTAATTAACGGAATGTTGCAAGCTTATTCTACTTTATCTTTTTTTTACTTACAGGGGTAACATTGAGGATGCTTTGGAGAAACTAGAGGTAAAAATAAAGATTCTGTTATCAGACTAGTTAACTGCACATTATGAAAAGATTCATATTTGTGTACTATGATTTGTGATTATATAAATATGATAGGCGAACATTGATGCTGTTTCATATGTGCTACCTCCTCCATCAGAAGAACAAGTAAAAAAGATTACCAAAATGTAAGGCCTTTTGCTAATCACATAGTTTTCCTATAATACAACTGCCATGAAAATTAATACATTTTCTTTTTTGCTAAACAGAGCCGTTGCAGGTTGCAGAACAAAAAGGTCCTTTCACAAAAGAAAGCATTCATATAAAGCCAGGACAGTTACGATTGAAGACCCAATAACATATATCAATGTAAGATGGCACCATCGTGTTACTTTTAGTTATAATTCCTATATATGACTTTTCTAGTGGAGAACATAGAATGAAACTAGGTGATTGGTACGTTACACGTACAATTGGTCAATTCAAACCAGGAGTCATCAAAACCTCAAGTCCTCAACTCCTCGATATCTCTAGAAACTAAAAAATTTATTAGGAAATTACACTAGTGCATTGATGAAAATGTATTATTATCGGGTTATCCGATTAGGGTTAAAAAAATTATCATTATCGGGTCATCGGGTCAACCCGATAAGACCCGAAAATCAATTTTATATTTTTTAAGATATACTTTTTTAAAAGCCCAATAATACCTATAGTATAGGTCCTATACTAGAGTCTGTAGCAAGATATGCATGAAACTACTGTTATAATACTTTTTGAAGATTGTGGTCATTTGTTTTTTAAAGATTGAAGATTGTGGTCATTTGTTTTCCTACTGATGTAGTGACATGTTTTCTACTGATGTAGTGACTTGTTTTCCTACTGATGTAGTGACTTCTTTACCACTGATGTGTGCTAAGCTACTGTTATAATACTTTTTTTTGTTTCACGCCTACTACTTTAGTACTATTATTAGTCTTTGGTTTGGGTTGAATGTTACTTATGGTTGTTAATTATTGTTGTGGTTTGTTTCATATGAAATTGGTTTATTTAAAAAAAAAATCATAAGCAAGTATTGTCAAAAGGGGTGTTTGGCATTTGGTTGTTTGTATAGTGCATAAGGGGTATTTCGCAGGTATTATCAAAAGGGTGTTCGGCATTTGGTTATTTGTGTTTGTCATTTTTTTTCATAAGCAGGTTGTGTCAAAAGGGGTATTTCACTTTTTTTCATAAGCATGTTGAATGTATTACTGTAAAGGAGCGTTTGGTACTTGACGTTTGGTGCCATTAAGTCAATTTGCAGGTCTGCTACAAATATAATGACATTATCACACTGATTCTGCAATGGCTAAGTTAGTCAATTTGCAAGTCTGTTGCAAATGGGTCATATGGGGATCTCATTGTTTGGTTTTTTTAGGTGTGACCTTAATTGTGGTTTTTGTATTAATTTGTTCTTCTGTCATTTTTTCTTGTTAATAGGTCATCCTAAATTGTCAATCAATTCATGAAACAAGATGTATTGTTTTGGTGATTCAGGGGCCATATATATTAGAATAAAGAGGTGGTTTTGCGGCGTGTTGGACCTTATTAATGGGTCATCCTAAAATGACCAGAAGATTGTTCATAACCTGCACAAAATTTTTTAATGGTAGTCTGATCAAAAAAGAAAAGTACATATCAGTTGACGTATCACTTTGTAATAGTCTGAACACAACAATACCATTGTTTGATAGTTTGCTTATGATTGTTTATAGTTAACTTGTTTATTGTTTATAGTTAACTTTGTAATAGTCCAAATCATAACTCGTCCAAACACACATATCACTTGACTCGTCATTGTTTATATGTAACTTTGCTTATGAGCTCATATGATATAATTTGCTTATATATATGTGTTTGTTTCCTAACAGTACCAAGTTACTATTAGTAAGTTACTAGTATTACGTAGCCATTAGCTTGTATTTTTTATGAATTTAACATTTGGTAATTTATTATTTGCTCATTTGTTGTTTCACCCGATAACCCGACCCGGTAACACCCCTAGTTACATTGATGTTATGTAAATATTTATAAGTCATGTTCTCCTTTTAAATATTTGTATAATTCAATGTTACAAATCTACTACATCATAATGAATAAATCTACATCACAGTGTATAAATCTTCTACACCATAATATTAATTTATTGCATCAAAATATATAAATCTACTGCATCACATTGTTATCTACGACTTTACAGTGTAAAATCTATTGCATCACAATGAATGAATCTGCTGCATCACAATGTAATTCTACGGCATCATGATGCATTGAATAATAACACCATGATGCAGTAACTATTATGCACTGAACAATATTGTTCTACTGTGTATCAGAATGTATATTTTACTGCATCAAAAGGTATACTTTAGTGCATCACAATGTAAATCTTACTGCATTAAATTGTATATTTTACTGCATCACTATGTAGATTTTACTGCATCACATTGTAAATTTTACTACATTAAATTGTATATTTTACTTCATCACAGTGTAAATTTTACTACATTATATTGTATATTTTACTTCATCACATTGTAAATTTTACTACATTAAATTTTATATTTTACTACATCACATTGTAAATTTTACTGCATTAAAATTGTATATTTTACTGCATCATAGTGCAAATTTTACAGCATTAAAGTATACTGCTTTAAATTGTATATTTTATTGCATCACAGTGTAAATTTTACTACATTAAATTGTATACTTTAGATTGTAAATTTTACTACATCACAGTGTAAATTTTACTGCATCAAATTGTATATTTTACTGCATCACATTGTAAATTTTACAATGTAAAAATCTATTGCATCACAATGTATGAATCTACTACATCACAATGTAATTTTACAACATCATGATGCATTAAATAATAACACCATGATGCACTAACTATTATGCACTATACAATATTGTTCTACGGTGTATTACAATAATAAATTAACCGGGTCAGCTTGTAACATACATCAAACAGAAGCATGTTATTCAAAGAATGAAAACCTTAAAACTAGTGCGTCATAGACTTATATCTGGTGCATCACTCTTATGTCTAGTCATAAAATAGAAGCATGTTACATTTTATACTGTGATGCACTGGATATACACTGTGACCGAAAGCATGTTTCCTGAAATTGCATTACCAATAATTTCAAACACATCCTCATCAAATCTGTCATCACCAATGCAAAGAACGAAATCAGCCTGCTTCCCATTCTCGGCCATTGATGTGGAGATCTTTTCTGCTACTAGACCTTTACTCGCTTCCTGAAACATTTAGTAAAGAATAACGTTATCAAGTTATAAAATTCTATTCTACAAAAGGAAGAGGTCGTATGACTAAAATCCTTGTTTCCAAAACTAAATAACTAACCGTAGCAGTTGCACATAGGGTTGGCAAATCGTGACATGGCCAGAAACCGACAAGAAAATAATCAGGTTGGGTCTATAACATGATTCAAGTCGTGTTCTGGTTAAACCATCTAACCCGTTTAGTAAACAAGTGGCGTTTAGAGTTAATTAAATGGCCCTATCAACTCATATAGATAAAAGGGCTACACGAGCAGATACGTTCGGATTTTTCTGACCCACTAGGCCGAATCAGACCCGAATTGAAAATCACTAGCACCTATAGATTGTCTATATAGTATACTATACAAATTTCAATAAGATATAAGAACTAATTCAGATGGTGAAACGGAAACTCGTTGCTTGACCAGAAATGTGATGCACACGCCACCCAAAAGTTATAAGCGATTAGTCTCGTTAAGTTTTGATTGTAGTCTAATTCAATACTAGAAGGATGGTAGTACCTGAACTCGATAACACAGCCCGTGGTGGCAGGACAGAACTTGGCTTACATTCATTTGCGACTTTAACGTTGACCTTATTTGGCTTACTGTCCTCTGCAACTTTTTTAGTAATCTTACCTTTAGTTGGTGATTCTGCAAATCTGATTCAACATGCAAATAATATATAAAATTAGCAAAAGGCTAAGGTTGTTGATCAAATTTAGATTGTAGACTAGCAAACATGCCCGAACCTGAGATATGAGACTTATGAACCCTCATGTGTGGTGGTGTTTTACCATCTTTATCATGTTTTGCAGCCTTAGTAAAATCCTTCAAACAAATCCTCTGAAACTCTGGTGGGTTGTCTTCTTGTCTCACCTTCACCTTTGAATACACTTTTATAATTCAAAAACCAAAAACCAGTTAATACATAAAAAAGAACATAGCCTAAGATGAACATAACCAAATATGTAAACAAAATCCTACTTGGTTTTCTTAGAAACGAAATATTGTTGATATTATATGATTCCAGATAATTTTAGATTATCCAAACTAGGGGAGAACTAGCTTTGAAACTGGGATTACAATATGAAAACTATTTGAATAAAAAGGTCAACATCAATGGGCAATATATATGTATATGTGGGTGGCTCTTATGAATGATGGTGTGTCAAAAAGAACACTACCAAATCAATACATTCCAAGGGTCATTCCTAGCTTTTTGGGGGCTTGGTCAACGTTTCTTTTCTCTTCTAGTACCCATTACTTTTTCATTAAAGAAATAGCGCGTTCTTGCTACGTGTTCAAACTCCACATATGATGAATAAATTGCTGTGATCTGAACCTTGATCAGCTTAGAAATAAGTTTTTACAAAGACTATACATACCCTATTTGATCCATCTGATAAGGCAGCCATATATAATTAGAACATGTTGAGGCGATTTTGATAAGCCCAGCTGACTAGACATCCTTAATGGATTGGTACCCAATGGTGATGTAATTATGGGCCTCTTTATGGTAATGTAGATGTAGCTTAGCATTAAAAGAAAACTCTTAATTACTAGTCAATTATGCTTATTAAACCGAAAACCTTCCGCATTGGTACCCAATGCCTTAACTTTCCATCTAAGTGCGTCTTGCCGCCTTGGTTGTGTCCTTTAATAATTTTTATCTTAGATACCAATATGCTAAAAATGTTACTTTTGACAAAATTAAGGGCCCATTTGGTAAGGAGAATTGGACTAATGGGATTGGGTTTGGGGGGTACAAAGCAAAGTTACTTTAAGATTTTAGAAGGTTGAACCTCTAGACTTTAAATAAGCATGTTACTTTAAATATGCCATTTGAGTCGTTAGAATAAAACACAACTCACATCAACACATTTTTAGGTAAACGGATCAGAATCACCACAAGTAATTTCTAGAAATGAAATTATATGATTAGTGATACGCAGGACCAAAAAATAGCATACCTGAGGTTTGATTTCGACAATATATTTGCCACTTTTGACAACAACAGGTTCGTTTGCCAAGACACTCTCTAGATGATCTAACATCTCCTTTGCCCGAGCAAATCCAAAGCCTAGATCTGCACCCCAATACTGCCATACTAACACACTTTCCTTGGTTTCAATAGAAGAGCCATCATTCTGTATACAATTTCATTACAGGCTCGGCCATATGCATCCATCTAAAATCACTACTCTAGCCACATGTTTCCCATTCCACATCTCCAGACCACCTAAAAAACATAAAATACAGCACTTGTCATTACATGAAGTACATGAACACAAACTGACAGCAGGATATTAGTTCTTAATATAGCAAGATTTACAGCAAATATCTTATTATCTTAAAGTCAAATAATAAGTTTTTGATAATCAGTTGCAAAGTAGTTGCGATGCAACAAAACTATGGGTATGTCACTGTTGAAAACGGTTATGTCACGGACTCCCTGTTCGGTAGAAGTTGTTCTCTCGGCCCTTTTCGATAGAAGTTGTTGCATTGATTTCTTGGATGGTGGGAATTTATGTGAATAATTCCTGGAGTTCTACCCTCCCTTTTATCCACATATGCCAAACATCCTCCTCATGGAATTTCTTTTAAATCAAAAATGCAAAACCTTAAATACATATTTGAGTAACTATAGTTTGACATAAAAAGGAACAAATAATAGGCAAAGAAAATGTAAGCTAAAAGATTGAAATCAAAGAATATTGTTCTATAGATGGTGTCGTGCTTAGGATAATTGGGTAAATATTATGCAAGTTGGTGAACCTAAACAAGTGGCTCTTAGTTTTGTCTATGGCCATTTTTACAAGTTGATTCTAAGTTTAGAACCCAAGTCACCCTTTTTTATTTTCTTATCACCTTTTGGGTTGCATATACGTGGTGTTGTTTAATCTACTGGTTCTTACACAAGAAAACGAGATCAAATAATAGATATTTGGCCTCTAATAAATGAAAAATATCAAAGATTAAATACTTTATGGATATCAATTTTGAAAACATCTTCCACCTATACTGCCCTTTTACAAATAATTGCAGCAAAGAATTTTCTTAAAGGGCTGCATCAAGGTTAAAGATGTCATTCAACATTTAGGATGCTATCGTGCATATAAATATACGGAGAAAAAACTTGTTATAGTGAACTATGGAATATCAGTCAATTTGTGAAGCCTGATAAATGATGTCGTACGGGAAAAAAGAATCTCCTTTTTTAAGTGTCGATTAAGCATATAAGCCAACTTCTTCAAGACCTATTATCTATATATAGCATTAGCAAGAGTTCAGTTTACTTGCAACAAAATCAACACTTTCTAACGCATCTAGTTTTCTACATATAGCCTCAAGGCTCAAGCTATCACTCGATATTCATTTCAAAATTTAGTATTGCTTTTCTGATTAGTAATTGTAGAACTACCAGAAATGGCCATGGTTACATCAGTGGTGAATGAAAGGTCACTGGTTAAATTCAACATAAGCTCTTGCTGCATGAACCACACCATCAAGACACTCATTAGTAGTTTTGGAGCTAATCCTACTGTATATGAGCTAGATGAGCACCCAAAGGGCACCAACTAGATAAGGAACTTAGGGGATTAGGGTGTAAACCAAGTGTACCAGCCGTGTTCATAGGACATGAGCTGATTGGTGGTGCCAACGAGATAATGAGCCTTCATCTGAACGGTCACCTGGTTCCATTTCTCCTTAGGGCTAACGCTATATGGGTTTAGTGAAGTGTGTTGAATAATAATAAAATTGACAGTTTTGAGTTAGAGTTACCTTATTACAACAGAAGGAGCAGTTTAATGCTTCTCTAGTTGTTAAAGCAGAGAAGACAATAGTTACTTTTTAGGTTTCTATTCTGCTGGTGTTCTTTTCAAATTTTTTATATAACTCCATGAAAATGTATGCATGTGCCAACTTCGACATGTAATTTCCTACTTTTGAGAAGCAACAAAAGATACCATTTCTATAAGGTTTGTTAGTGCATTATGAAGTGTATCTTAATTTGTGAATGTTTCTGATCTCTCCTTAATACAACATTTTATTGTAATAAATTAAGATTCTAAAAGTTAAGTACTAAATGGAATCCTAATTTGCAGTGGCTGTAATTTGATTGCATATACTTGGAAAAAAAGTAGCAGAGTGGACACTATCTAAATAAAACAAAAAATATCCTAGGGAAGACTTAAAGATCTGTTCCTCCAATAGACTGGTCTTATGTTACAACGTGATTGGTTTCCATGCAGCAAGAACATGCTTATTGCTGTAGTAAAAATACAGCAACCTGAAGCAAATGGAGTTCATGATCACTTCAACTAAAAATCTAGTGCTTCTTTAACTTTATAATGACTTAAACATATTATTCAAATAAGTACCTGTAATCAATTATGATAAAAGATTGCGTGGCCGACCTTTACCTACATATACTCCATCTGTGTGTTAGTCTGCATTAGACCTAAATCCACGCATCAATCTCACCAAAAAAGTGGCTTTTCTTTCTCACCTAGTGCATCAATGTTGTAAAACAATTGCACCAAATATCATAAAGCTAAAATCAAATTAGGTCAATTGAATACACAAAAATCAAACTAAGATTAAAGTGTTGATGCAGTAAACACATACCACATTAACATTTCATAACAGTTGCATCACATATACAACTACATATACTTGCCTTTTGTACCGGTAAAATAACAAAAAAATTAGCCAGTAGATTCTTATTTTCCACAAACAAAGACTTGATGCATCAGCATTTCAGAACAACTACCAAGAAAATGAGCTAATATATTTGCAATAACCAAACATACAATTACAAATGCAAACATTTTCTACTCATAACATAAGCAACAAATAAGCTTTTAGATATATATTTGTCATAACCAAACACTTACTGCATTAGCGTTTTACAACAGCTGCATCAAACATACGACTACACATACAAATACACATATAAGCCTTTTCCACTAAAAACGTAACCAAAACAATTGAAGATTAACAGTTGGCGCATCACAGTGTAAAATTAGTGCATCACAGTTATAAAATCTCATAGATACATTTTATCAAACACTTTGTGTGCAACTTTCTTAAACACTTTTTATATCTATTATTTTCTCAAAAAAAATCTAGAACTAGAGAAAACTCATAACATTACATATAGTAACAATTAAGAAAATATATTAACTAAATACAAATAAATATTCCAATTATGATATAGTAAAATGACAAAAAAAAGTTAAAGATAACAAATTAAGATCTTACTATCATTATTCGTTATGATGAACTATTCGTTGATGATGAAAACTTATTATTTGATGATGTTGAACAATCATTAGTGATTGATAAGTCTACCGAAATCTCAAGTTTAGTTGTTAACGACTGAATGACGTGAAGCTACGGTGTTTAACAGTGGTGGTAGATAGGGCGGTGAAAGAACGAAAGTGAGATATGGGGTTATCGATCAAAGAAGATGAAGGAGGTGAGAGTCGGGATGAATGGTTGGAGAGAGGGAAAGAAAAAAACATAGCCTGGAAAAAAGAGGTTATATACCCCTAATGGTAAAATCACGAAAATACCCCTGCAGGTATAATCAAGAGGTTGGGTATAGGGGTGACACGTGGCAAGCTGTCATTGCTTCCTACCCTTTTTATTATAACATCATTTTTATTTTACCCCAACTATATATATATATATATATATATATATATATATATATATATATATATATGATACAATGAAAATTCCATTAAAATAAACAGGCTAGGAAGCCATCTTAACTGTTGATTAGATTTGCAAGATCAAAAACGCGGAGTGTCATTACTGTCAATAATGCAAACTTGAAGGGCAAATATGTAGCAATAGATAATACACTAAGTTTCCTTGATAATACAAATGACGTCGTTTCTTAGTTAACCTAACATCACAAAACCAGTTTCCTTCTTCTCATTTTCCCTCTAATTTCACACAATTTCTCTCTAGATTCCACACATTAAATTCACACACTAAACTTGTTGGAAATTTAGTGCAATTATGGGAATTGGATCATACTTGGAAATGGGTTTGGAGGTACAGAGTGTACACCCATCAAGTCACTGATTTTCCCTGACTCTTTTAGTGGTTAGAATTAAATAGGTGGTTACAAATATTTAAGTGGCAGGTTTGACTACATTAAATGTTTTGTAATATCTTTTGCCTATTTAAGTAGTAGATTTGACTGCATTAATGACCATATATTTAATTTGGTCATGTAACCACTAATTCCTAAATTATGGAGGATAATTATGGAAGAGATTAATTGGCCATTAATCTCTCATTAATTCTATGAATAGGTTTTTGAGTAAATCCCTTATAAATAGGGATCACAATTGCATGTAAACACACAGAAAACAAAAACACATAGAAACGCGAGGTTCTTGATCTGTGCCTAGAACAAGAATAAACACTTTGTTTTATCCCAAGGAGGTATTCGTGTAACCCAGGCATATGGTCAAATAATATTCTTTGGAAAGTGATTACACGACTTCAAGTGATATCCGGTAACCATCTTGGTAATTAGCTAGGCTATTAATTGTCTTCACCCTGATCTGGGATCTACTACAACTAACAATCAAATAAGATTATCCTTGTGATAATCAATGGCTGCTACTACAATGAAACACATGGCTGTAAACTTTGCCAAGCTTGACAAGTTTGAAGGGGTGGACTTTAAAAGATGACAGAAGAAGATGCACTTCTTGCTTTCTAGCATGAGTGTGGTGTATGTGCTGACTACTACTATTCCTGAAGATGGTGATGATGCTACCGTGTATCAACTCAGGAAGAGGGCCAAGTGGGACAACGATGACTATGTCTGCAGAGGTTTAATCCTCAATGGTATGTCTGATTCTTTATTTGATATTTACCAGAATGTTGAATCTTCTAAAGAACTATGAGATTCCTTGGAGGCCAAATATATGGCTGAGGATACATCAAGTAAGAAGTTCCTTGTTAGTAATTTCACAAATTACAAGATGACTTATTCAAGACCAGTCTTGGAACAATACAATGAACTTCTTGGTATACTTGGAAGGTTTACACAACATAAGATGAACATGGATGAATCCATTCAGGTTTCATGTATCATTGATAAACTTCCCCCTTCATGGAAAGATTTCAAGCACACCTTGAAACATTTGAAGGAGGAGTTAACTCTTGTTAAGTTGGGCAGTCATCTGCGGTTATTGAGGAATCTCTTTTTTTTTTCTGATTTTTTTTTTTTTTTATTTTTTTTTTATTTTTTTTCTTTTTATTTTTTCTCTTTTTATCTTCTTTTCATTAAAATTTTTTATTTTTTTTTACCTCAGGATGCATATAGTGCAAGCCAAAAAGGCAACAATGTTGTTGGTCTTCAGTTTTACAATTTGGAGGAGCATAAACAACTCACTCCAGATACATTTGACAAGAAGGGTAAACGTAAGCATCATGATAACACAAGATGAAACACTAACAAAATTCTAAAGGAAAAATTGTTGGAAGTGTGGGAAACCTAAACAATTGAAAAAGGATTGCAAAGGTGAAAAAGTTGGCAACAAAGCCAATGGTTCAGGCAAAAATGGTTCAGTGGAGGTTCTACCAACTCGCTAGAAAGTCAGGATAGTTTAATAATTATTTTAGGTTTATTACTGTTTCATATGTATAATGAGCATTACTTTTTGTAGGATGAGTTGTTGCGTGGTGGGTTGACTCAGGAGCAACTATTCATGTGTGTAAAGATAGATGCTGGTTCAAGACCTATGAGTCGCTGAATGATGGATCTATTCTTCACATGGGAAATGAGTCAACAACCCTGGTGCATGGACGTGGTTGTGTAGATCTTAGGTTTAGTTCTGGAAAGATTGTTTTGTTGTTTAATGTTTTGCATGTTCCTAATATAAGGAAGAATTTGGTTTCTAGTAGTGTTTTGAATAATTATGGTTATAAACAAGTGATTGAATCTAATAAGTTTGTTATATCTAAACATGGTATGTTTATTGGTTTTGGTTATTTGAGTAATCAAATGTTCAGGCTTAATATTGTTAATGATAATATTGCTTTAGCCTTTATGTCAACCTCTAAACTGAATGATTCAATCTTATGACATGCTAGACTGGGCCATGTCCACTTTAAGATTGTGCAAGATATGTCAAAGGATGGGTTAATCCCAACTTTTGACATGGATACTGGAAAGTGTAAGACTTGCATGCTGAACAAAATAACTAAGAAACCATTTCAAAATGTAAAACTGAAGTTTTGGAGCTGATCCACAGTGATCTATGTGATTTACATGCTACTCCCTCATCAGGGAATAAAAAGTACTTTGTGACATTTATTGATGATGCTTCAAGGTTGTGTTATGTTTATTTATTACATTCAAAGGATGAAGCATTAGATAAATTCAAAGTATTCAAAACTAAAGTTGAATTACAACAAGGGTCCTAAATCAAAAGATTCGGGACTTATAGGAGAGGTGAGTACATGGATACTTTGTATTTTCAGTCTGTTGGTATTATCCATAAAACGACTGCCCCATATACTCCACAACAAAATGGTATATCTGAAAGGAAAAATAGAGTAATAAAAGAAATGGTTAATTCCATGTTGTCCTACTTAGGACTAAGTCAAGAGTTATGGGGTGAAGCTATGTTAACAGCTTACTATTTATTAAAAAGGGTTCCTAATAAAAGGAACAAGATTACCCCTTATGAACTCTGGACTAAAAGGAAACCAAACCTGAACTACCTTAGGGTTTGGGGTTGTAGGGCAGTTGTAAGACTCCCTGATTCAAAGCTGAAAACTTTAGGAGAAAGAGGCATTGAATGCATCTTTGTTGGATATGTTAAGCATTCCAAGGCTTTTAGGTTATATGTCATTGAGCCTAATGATTCGGTTTCAATTAACTCAATAATTGAATCAAGGGATGTTATCTTTGATGAGAATAGATTCTCATCAGTCCCTAGACCAAGTCTTAGGATTCCTAATGGAACTGAAGACATTAGTGGTTCAGTGGTCCCCGAAAAGGTCACTGAAGAGGTTGTTCAGCAACCTGAACCTGAACTTAGAAAAACCAAAAGGAATAGGACTCCAAAGGATTTTGGACCTGAATTTCAATTATACTTAATTAAAGGAACAAGGGATGAGGTCTCTGACCAACACTCCTATTGCTTTATTGTTGAGGATCATCCTAGGACATTTGATGAAGCAATAAAGTCTCAGGATGTTGCTTTCTGAAAAGAAGAAATTAATGATAAGATAGACTCCATCATGGGCAACAACACTTGGGTGTTGGCTGATCTACCTCCAGGTTGCAAACCTCTTGGTTGCAAATGGATCTTCAAAAGAAAACTGAAGGTAGATGGAACTATTGAAAAGTTCAAGGCAAGGCTGGTCATTCAGGCTTTAAACAAAAGTCAATGATAGACTACTTTGATACTTATGCTCCATCAGTACCATAAGACTGCTGATTGCTATGGCATCAATTCACAATCTGATTATTCATCAAATGGATGTGAAGACAGCTTTCTTGAATGGTGACTTAGATGAGGAGGTATATACGAACCAACCTCAGGGCTTCATCATGACTGGCAATGAAAACAAGGTGTGTAAACTGATTAAGTCTTTATATGGACTGAAGCAGGCACCTAAGCAATGACATCAAAAGTTTGATGAAGTGGTTTTGTCTAATGGTTATTTACTTAACCAAGCTGACAAATGTGTATGTAGCAAATTTGATAAAACTGCTACAGGAGTCATCATTTGCCTATATGTTGATGACATGCTGATCTTTGGCACTGATCAAGTTCAGGTTGACCTGACAAAGGAATTTTTGTCATCAAGGTTCTCTATGAAGGACATGGGGGAGGCTGATGTTATCCTTGGTATTAAGATTAAACATGAAAGTAATAGAATAGCAATTTCTCAGTCTCATTATATTGAGAATGTACTAAAGAAATTCAATTACTTTGATTGCACTCTAGTAAGTACTCATATGGATACAAGTGAGAAGTTGATGCCCAATAATGGCTAGGTTGTATCTCAACTTGAGTATTCTAGGGTGATTTGCTATCTAATGTATGCCATGACTTGTACAAGGCCTGATATTGCTTTTGCAGTGGGTAAACTGAGCAGGTATACTAGTAATCCTGGTACTCATCACTGACAAGCAATTCAGCGGGTACTGAAGTACTTAAAGAAAACCATAAACTATAGATTGACATATATTGGTTATCCTTTAGTGTTGGAAGGTTACACTTATGCAAGCTAGATTAGCAACACTGAATATAATTCGTCTACAAGTGGCTGAGTATTCCTGCTTAGTGGTGGTGCAATTTCTTAGGCTTCTAAGAAACAAACTTGCATTACTGGTTCAATAATGGAATCAGAATTTGCGGCTTTAGCAGCTGCTGGTAAGGAAGCTGAATGGTTGAAAAACTTGCTCCTTGAGATTCCATTGTGGTCCAAACCTATAGTACATATTTCTATCCGCTGTGATAGTGCTGCTACATTGGCAAAGGCTTATAGCCAGATGTACATAGGGGTGGAAACGAGCCAAGCCGCTCGTGAAAAGCTCAAGATCGGATCGGTAAAAAGCTCGAACGAGCCGAGCCTAAACGAGCTCGAGTGCGAACTCGAGCCTAAATTAAAGCTCGTTTAATAATTGAGCCCGAGCCCAAGCTTTAGATACAAAGCTCGTATAAGCTCGCGAGCCTAAACGAGCTCCAGTATATTTTATGTATTTATATAGACATAATACATATATGTATGTATTTATTATTTAACCATTTGCATTGAGATTTACATAACAATTAAGTCTACGCTCTTCACTTTCTCGAGCCTCCCACTCTCAAGTTGATTTGACGTCTATTTATATTCCCAACAACCTAACAATATACTATTTAGTTTCTTTAATTTATTAAATTAAATTACAGTTAAACACCTATTCTCCCTTTTAAGGTAGCTTTTTTTATTGAAAAATTCTATATTCTTGCATGGGTTTAGTTTGTTGGTTTTACATTCTTTTAGTATATGGATATGACTACTCTATATATGTGAGTATTAAAATCATCATTTTCTTCATAAAATTGTTCATTGATGTTAAAAAAAATGTTTATACTCCTATCTAGTCTTCAAGAATGTTGAGTATTACTGTATATGCAATTTCATTTTATTAGTGAGCTCTAATTATACCACATCACTTTGTTTTAGGTACATTTTGGTTCGTCAAAAATATACTAATGCAACTCGA
>BQNB010065440.1:22177-34938 GCA_026074375.1 Tanacetum coccineum
GAAAAAAAAAAGATAGGGACTCAATCAGGGATTTGGTCCAAACCACAGGGACGAACGGTGTAATTTACTCTATAATTAATTAAGTAGACAACATAATAAAAGTTAAAGCTTTTGGCAACTCACAATAAAAAAAAATTAATTTCTTATTTAATTACATATTATTTTACAACTACATATGATGTTACTTGTTTCCTACGGAGTATTTAATTACCATTTCTCAATTCTTTTCTACCACATGTTTTACGTCTTCAGGTGTAATTTTAGAAAACTTTTTTTTCTTTTCAATCGTGATGTTATTTGGGCCCATGAAGAGAATCAATAATCTTAACTACGGTAGGACAACTTTTGTCTAGCATCTTTCCATAATATTTACTCTTTATATCTTAAAATTATTACCTTCTTTGTCTCATATTAAATGTTTAACATTTTAGTGTTTCACATTAAATGTCCACTTCCAAAAATAACTAAGTAAAGATAACCAAACTTTCAAACTTACCCTTTATTGAAAAGAAAAAAACTACTATAAAAGATTTAAATTCATTTTGATATCAAACTTTATTTATATACCAAGGAATTAATCCTCACCCTCAATCTTCATTTTGATCCAATGAATGAGATTAAACCCAAATTTTTGTTCTTTTTTTAAATATTAATATCTCCTAATCAAAGACTTTGTGATAGATTCTCTAGGCTTTATCATCTAGATAGAAATAAGGGTAGTAGCATAAAGGAGAAGGGGGAGTGGGTTAATGGGGTGTGGGTGTGGGTTTGGGTTTGGGATTGGAGTCGAGAAATTAGGGGTCGTGTGGGTAATGATTTGGGTGAACTAACAAGAGTTTTGCAAAAATGTGGTTGTTTCTAATAATTGCAGGGATAGATGGAGGTGGAGGACATTTTGAAGACGGCATATTCACGGTCAAAGAGCTATCAAGAATGATTGAAGAAACGTCTCTACATGTGAACGATGATGGTCAAGAAATGCTTTGGAACAAGCTTGTCCCCAAAAAAGTGAACATCTTTGTGTGGAGAGCTCTAAAAGGAAGACTACCGGTTTGTTTGGAATTAGATAAAAGAGACATTAACTTAGACTCGGTGCTTTGCCCTAGTTGTAATAACGCGACGGAATCAATTGGTGGATTTTTTGCATCCTTCGGAAACGTTAACACTCCTACCAAGTTAACTAAGGTTTGGCAAGCGGTTATTTGGACAACCGACTACTTCATTTGGAAAGAGAGGAATGATCATGTGTTTGGTAAAAAAGTTTCTAGCACTAATAAAATCGTTCAAGACCTTCAAGTAAAGTGTTATGAGTGGATTAGTCGAAGATCAAATAAATATAAAGAGATAGATTAACAACAATGGTTGAGGAACCCCATAAATATTCAGATACAGTGAAATATATGGCTGTTTGTGTTCTTTGCAGGTTAAAGAATTTGCTTTGTGTCTGCTCTGGATTTGGTCTATATTGGTTTGTCTAGTATGCGCTTTTTGTCAGTGTGTGCAGCTGTGACATTGGATTTTTGTCTATCGAGTTGGATTGTTTCTGTTTCTGGCATGTGGTTCTGCAGCTGCAAGTCTGTTGGTCAGTTTTATGTTTGGCTGCAGGTTTGTCCTTTTATGGAATGACATCTTTGGTCTTTTAGTGCATTGCGGCTTTCTCGCGTGTCTATTGGCCTTTGATGCTTTCTTCATTTCTGGTCATTTGGCCTTATAGTCTTTTGGTCAGTCTTGTGTCAATACTAAAGGCGCAAAATAAAGATAACGTGTCAACAATCAAAGATATATGTAATGCACAATATAAAATTCGCAAGGCCAGAAGAGTTGGAAAAAGTACGATGCGGGTTCTTTTGTCCATGTTACATTCTAATGGTTGTGTTCATGATTTTTCTACAAATGATGTTACGCATAAACTAGAAGCTTTATTTTTTATTCACCCAATGTCTTTCAATATATGGCGAGCATTCTAACACGTGGTGATGATAGACGCTACATATAAGACGAACAAGTATAATATGCCTTTTGTGGAGATAGTTGGAGTAACTTTAACACATAAGACATTTTGCATAACATTTGCCTTTATAAGCGAAGAAAAGACGGAAAACTATACGTGGGTGTTACAGCGCTTAAAGTTGACACTTGATGAGCGCATGCATCCATGTGTTATAATCACGGACAGAGAGTTAGCTCTTTTGAAAGCATGCGAAAAAGTGTTTCCACATGCTACTCGGTTGCTTTGCAGATGGCACATTAGCCAAAATATTTTCAAGTACTGTAGGCAAACAATCAAGAAGAAACGAGATTGGGAATCATTTATATCGGCATGGAATTTACTACAAGATTCTCCAATGTGGATGTCGTACTTGGAGAACTACAAGCAACTTCAATCAGTACTCGAAAAATATCCACGTACTTTTTATCTATATTTCACATTTTATATTATATTTTTCTATATTATTTCTTTTATAGTTTTTTTCTACATCAACTTATTATTCTTTTAAACATTTTAGGTGTTTTACATTATGTAACCGAACAATGGTTAAACAATCATAAAGAAAAGTTTGTGTCTGCATGGGCTGATGTTATTTTAACTTTAACAATCAGACAACCAACAGAGTTGAGAGCCAACACACTAAGTTAAAAAAGTTTGGGATGCATTAATGACATCGTGCAGTCTCAAGTTACAGCAATCAACAAAAGCTTTGAAAGAAGTAAAATTTATCGCTATCATCAACATAACATATCATGTTTCAACTTATTGCGGGATTTTGTTTAGTTTATAGAAGTATCTTATTCTGTTCAGTTTATGGGGGTGAATATGGTTGGTTGCGCGGTGGGGGGGCGGGGGATTGCATATGAGAGTGGAGGTGGTGGGGTGGGGTAGTTAGGATACGATTGGGTTAGGATAGGGGGGAGTGGTAGATGGGGGGGAGGGGGGGATAGAGGAAGGATCAAGAAGTGGGGGTGGGAGGTGATGGGGTAAGGCGGTAGGGGTACGGTATGATTTTTGTCATAGGACATGATTTGTGTGTTCTTTGGGTGGGGGGGGGTATGGTTTTATGTGTTGGGATTTTGTTTTTTGCTAAAATCTTTTAAAATATAACTTTTTTTATTCTACATGTATGGAGTGTATTACGTTGGAGTCGCATTGAAATGATACTTTTGGAAAGGATAAAAACTAGGATGTTTCATGGTCAAAGCCTTTGGAACATGAAGATATTCAATGCGAAGATGAACTACACATTTTTAACGAAAATTTCAACAAGCAGTTCAAGGCAGGAAAAAGGAGTTTCTTAAGAAAGTTAGGTTGTATAAGCAATCTAAGTGCACTTCTAGTTAAAGAACCCGCGGTTAAAAATGTACACGTGGATGGCCAAGCTTGAAGAAACAAAAAAAAAGGAAGTGTGTTGATCCAGAAATTCAAGATACAAGTCAAAGTAGTTATTCAACCAGTTTTCTAGGCTAGATCCATAACAAGGATCACCAATACATAGTTCATGCTCGATACTATGAAACATGCGCACGCGACGTATTGCTCGATTTAAACAAAGAACCTCCACGACACAGTTCATATGTGAGTCAGTTGTCCGCGAAAAATGATTCACATACGGTAACACGCGTTCCGGAAAGATTTTTGAAGCAACTTTCATAGATTTTCCATCCTTATGTTCCAGAGTTACAAGAGTTACAAGATGTCATAGGTGATGTAAATTGCGGATTCCGATCTGTCGCCTTTGCTCTCGGTCTCCCTCAAGATCAGTGGCCCTGTATTCGGTCTGATTTGGTGTCGGAGTTAGATTGTAACCGACACAAATACAAGTATATATTTGGAACTACAGGTTATAAAAAAAATTATGAGACCGTAAAAAAGCTGGAAAAACGATAGAAATGCCGAACGCTAGTTTGGTTATTGCCTCAACATATAAAAGAGTTGTTATATGTCTAAGTCACGGAGGAAACGTTGGAGGATGCACTACGAGCTTTCCGCTTTGGTCGAGTCCACCACAATCAGAACCACCTGAGACAATAGTGATTGCTCATGTTAATGGTAACCATTTTATTAGGGAGTATTCGCGGAAAGTTGCCCTGTGTCGTTATCTCATCCCACTTGGATTACATATAAATGTGAAAATGATTCGGATGGGAAGACGAACATATCTTAGTCTTAAATGTGTTTCGTGAATATTTTTCATCGTATTCCAGAAAACCATTGACCTAACAATATTAATTATGTATGGTTCTTCTATATTGTTATTTAATAAAATCAATAAAAATTGTTCTTAACAAGCAAATAAACCCGCGCGTTTGCGGCGGGGCTTATTGTTACCATTTATTTTTTTAACGTTTCTGGGGTTTTTTATTGGCAGATGCGGTTTTTAATGGCGGGGCTAATTTTTATATTTTTCTTTTTTTGTTATTGATTTTGGGGGGGGGAAAAAAAATAGATTTGGGTTTTGCCATTTGTAACTGGGCTAATTTTTTTATTTGAATATTTTTTCTTATTTTTTGGGCGATTTTGTAAATTTTTTAACGGGAATTTTTGTGTAAGAAAATCATTATAATTAGTTAGAAGGTGAGGGTACGTTTAGTACTTTTTCTATTTTTTTTTTATTTGGGCCAGTTTTTTGGCAATTTTTTTTGGTCCATTTTATTGTTTTTTTCCCGGAATTTCCCTTAATAATAGTTAAGAATTTTACGGGATTTTTCGTTTTTGTTATGTATTACCCGATATATTTTTTGTTTTGGCGGGACGGTTTCGATTATATCTTTGGTTTGGGGCCCGATGATTTGGTAATAAATGTTAGTAACACTATAAAAAATTGGAGGGTTTTTTTGTTTATTATTTTTCGGGGTTGTTTTATTGTGTAAGAAATTGTTTTAATAGTTACAAAGTTGCGGTGGGGGTCCGTTTTGTATTTTTTCTGTCTACTTTTGGGGCCGATTATTTAACGGGATAAATTTTTGGAATAGTTTTTTTTTACTTTTGGGCCACACTATTTTTTTGATTGTGCGGATTCTTAGGATAGTTTTTTTGGGGGGGGGCTTTTATTATGGCCTTTTTTTACTTTGGGCCACATTTTGTGCGAATTTTAGGCTAGTTTTTTGGGCTAGTTTTATGGCCGTTACTGTAGCACTGTAGCGTACTGTAGCAGCCACAGTGCAAACGACAGTGGATTTGTCGACAAATGTGTATATTAGTAATAATTTTTTTTATATGGCTTATGTGTTGGGCCTCATGTTTAAAATGTTTTTTTTTTTGCTATATGTGTTTTTTTAATATAATGAGTTGTACGTTTATGACCATATCGATTATTTTAAAGTTATTAGGTATCGAAGATGTTTTCGCGGGTATTTTTTTTATCTGAATAAATCAGAACTTTTGTAATATTTTTTTTCCTCCTACTTTGTGCATACAAATAAAAAAAACAAAAACAAAATAATTTAAAAATAAATCAAAATCGGGCTGGTCCAAAATGGGAACCCATTACTGTAGCACTGTAGATCCACTGTCAAAACGACAGTGGATTTGTCACTCAATGTGTAATATATTAATGAAAGTTATAGTGTTTTTCACTTTTATTTTTAATTATTTGTTCTCAATGAAAATTATAGTATTTTTCACTTTTATATATATGACAAAAGTAAAAAAAAAACTATAATAATAGATAGACAAGTAAAAAGAGAAAATTAATTATATTGATAAACAATGATTATCTCATGTTAGGAATCGAAAAAAGACTCGGTCACTTCCAAAGTTGTAATTATATAGTCGTAGCTAATATTTATCGGAGGAAACATGACCAAGATAACTGGTAAATAACGTAATCCTTATGTTGACCGGCACTATGCTTGGTATCTATACCCTCTCCATTGCTTGGAGAGGGTTGGTTTTTTATTTGGTACTCATAATATTTACATTTTCTTTTTTTTTTCTACTAAGGTGCTACATCCCGCATTTTTCTCTCTTAAACTTTTCTATTTTAATTAGTTGTTAAAGTGATTTGGATACATTTTATCAATTGCGTATTAGTAGCCTAGTGTGGTGTTATGTGAGCTTTTTGTGGTTATATATCTTGTTACGTTCTATTAGTTTTGGTTTTATAGGTTCGTTGTGCTCTAAAAATACAAACCCGGTATTATTAAAATGAAAAAACTATAAAAATTAACTGTTTAAAGCTAGGATAAATTATGCCGAAAGTAACTATGATTGCACAGAAACACAATACAATTATATAAAACGACCAAAAAGGTGTTTAGTATTAAATTGATAATTTAATGTATAAAAACGTTAAGGAAAATAAATAATCATAAAAACATAAAATGTCAATAAGCCCTTAATAAAATCAATAAACTATTCGTATAATAGGTATACTTTATTAACTGCTGAATTATGAATATAGCGAAAATAAGCGAAATATGACAGGTTGACTTCAAGCGAAATACGTCATTTCTAGGAAACGAAACTCTGCTTAATTTTTTTAGGACAAGCGAAATATGTCTAAGCGAAATATGATCTCAAGCGAAATATGTTTCTAAGAGAAATATGACAGGTTACTAAGTCAAGAGAAATACGTAGTTGTGTAAAACGAAACCCTCTTCAATTTTTCATATCCAAGCGAAACATTACATATTCAAGCAAAACATTACCTTTGTCAATTCAAGCAAAATATTACAACAGTCACAAAAAGATTTTATTTTCTACAGTTTGTCTTACCTTGTAAAATCCCGTGAAATACTAGTATTTCTCGGTTTTAGTGAAGATTTGTAAAACCCCGTGGAATATCAATCTTATTCACCAACAACAACAACCCTTAACACAATCCTCCTTTATCACTGTTTGATCACTCGTTAATCATTTCACTTTTCAATTAATTTAAGATGACTACTTCAGCTGAACACATCATTGTTGCTGGAGCTGAGAACCGTCCTCCAATGCTTGATAAATCAATGTATGATTCATGGGCAAGTCGTATACGTCTATTCATCAAAGGGAAGAAACATGGTAGGATGATGCTTGATTCAATCGATAATGGTCCATTGGTTTATCCAACTGTTGAAGAAAATGGGCAAACTAGACCTAAGAAATACCCCAAACTCACTGAAGCACAACAACTTCAATATGATTATGATGTTCAAGCAATGAATATCATTCTTCATGGTCTTCCACCCGATGTGTATGCACTTGTTAACCATCAAGAGGCGGCTAAGGATATTTGGGATAGAGTGAAGATGCTAATGAAAGGAACTGGATTATCATACCAAGAACTGAATGCAGATTGTATAAATTGTTTGATAAGTTTGCTTATGTTCAGGGTGAAACACTATATGAGTACTACTAGGGATTCTCTCAGCTGATCAATGACATGCATACTATTAGGATGACTATGCAACAAGTTCAAGTCAATACCAAGTTTTTGAATGCTCTTCCATCGAAATGGAGTAAGTTTGTCACAGATGTGAAGTTAGCTAAGAGTTTGTATACCACCAACTATGATCAGTTGTATGCATACCTTAGTCAACATGAACGACATGCTAATGAAGTTCGTATCAATCATGAAAGATATCCAGATTCTCTTGCTTTCGTAGCCAACTCTCCAACTCTATACAATCTATCTTGGTCACCACAACATTTAGGTTATTCAATGTATCTACCTCCTCAACAATTCACACCAGTGTATGCAACACCCATTCATCATCAACACCATCATACTCCAGTCAATCCACAACAACATCCAGTCTCCCTTACACCATTCATATCTCCTTCAATGACACCACAATCTCAAACTGAATTTCCCCTATTAGACTCTAGTCTTGCTGTCCTTATGTTTCAACAAGGAGAAGATCTGATTGAATGCATTAACAAAGCGATGGCATTTCTGTCTGTTATAGCATTAAGGTTTCCACCATCAAAAAATCAACTTAAAACATCGTCTAATCCTAGAAATCAAGCAACCATTCAAGATGGTAGAGTCACAGTTCAACAAGTTCAAGGAAGACAAATTTAGAGTTATGCTGGTACAGGAAACAGGGTAAAACCTACTACTTCAAAGGGAAATGTTGCAGTTAGTCCATCAAGAGTTGTGAAGTGTTATAACTGTCAAGGAGAAGGGCATATGGCGAGACAATATACTCAACCAAAAGGCCAAGGAATGCTGCATGGTTTAAGGAGAAATTAATGTTAGCAGAAGCTCAGAAAGCGGGTCAGATATTAGATGAAGAGCAACTTGTATTTTTAGCAGACCCTAGTATATCAGAAGCTCCAACAGCTTATCAGACAATCCCTCAGAATTCATCTTTCCAGACAGATAACTTGGATGCATATGACTCAGATTGTGATGACTTATCCTCGGCTAAAGCGGTTCTGATGGCAAATCTTTCAAGCTGTGATCATGAAGTTCTCTTTGAGGTACCATATGCCGATTCTTATCAGAATGATATGATTAATCAGGATGTGCAAGAGATGTAGTATTCTGAACAAACACATGTTGATGATTTTCAAGATAATGAGATACATAGTGGTAGTAATATCATTCCATACTCTCAATATCTGCAAGAGTCACAAGATGTGGTTATTCATGATACTAATCCTTCTGCACCTAATGATTTATTGGTGCTATCCTTGGTTGAACAAATGACTGATCACGTATTATTTAAGATAAGAAAATAAGACAAATAAATGTAAATGAATCATTAATCCGCTGAGCTTGAGAGTACAAAGAACGAATCGCCATTTTTTGAACAAGATTTTAATGTAGATGTGAACAAAAGGGAAAAATTAATAGATTATCAATATGGATGATTTTAATTTTGAGATAGAAATGAAAGCTTGCGGCTTTTCAGTAGGGAGATCGGATACACATTAAAGAAACTTCTTTCTTTAATGTCAAGAAAATGAGTCGTTCTCAAAACATTAACTGTTTCCAAAACAGAGTCTAAAGAAAAGAGTTCTAAGGTCCATTGACAAGGAAATTGGTTTGGAAAAACAAAATAAAGAACTAGAAAAATATTATTTGTAAGATGTAGCGATTTAGCAAGCAATGCAATGCCTAACGAATCCACCAAGTTTTTTATGATGGATCTCTACAAACAAGCTCTTGGTTATCAAAATCCGTTCCATCTTAAAAAAGCTTAGCGAATTCAACCAACATTATATGATGGTAGTGTTATTGCTAAAGAACATGCTGTGATTTTTGTGATTGATGATGAAGAGATATTGATTTTAGAAGAAGAGAGTCGATCAAAGATGCTTAATAAACAAATTGATCCAATTTCTATAGTAAAGAAGATTAATATTTATCCAATTGACTATTCAAAATTGAATAAGATTAAAGAAGATTTTAGAAAACATGACTTATCCTGAAGTTCTCTCTGCAGAACAAGCTCTCTGGTTAAAACATTCGTCCCTTTCTGAAACACCCGTTACGTCACATACAACTGTTAGAATCGAAGCTCCTAGTAAACTTACTAAGGTAAGTTTCGTAAATGAAAGTCTTAAAAAGTTAAAATATTAACTGGCCAATTTTGACAAAGTGGTGAAAAAGAGACTAACATCTGATGCTATTATAGCGGGATCTTGGGGTTTTGAACATACAAAAGAGTGTTTTCTAATAGAAATAATTCCATTTTTAAAAGTTTTAAAAGACACATTTAATGCTTTTGATAAAACTCTTCTAGATGAAATTACTAAAGTTCAAACTGTTTTTAACCAAATGGAGGTTGCTGTTGATCGGTGTTTTGTAGACAAGAACGTTTTTGAAATTCAAATCAACCAACTTAGGATTGATAATGATCAACTCTTAAACCAAATCATCTCAGAAATTGTGCTATTATTGCGATTCTTTTAGGATATTCTTGTGTGAAAAAGGTTCATGTATGAATGATGAATAAGTGGTCTAGAACTTGAGATGGATTTCAAAAGAAAGATTTCGTTGAAAAAGAGGCTTACGATAAACTTGTCAAAAGTTATTCAAATTTAGAAAAGCATTGCATTTCGTTGGAATTAGCAACTCAACTTAATCAAGAGATTTTTCAAAGGGAAAATTCTGGTGAAAACCTAAATGCTCCCACATTTAATCAATTATTTGAAATAAATGAATTGAAAGCTTAGTCACAAGAGAAAGACACAATCATTAGAAAGTTGAAGGAAAGAATTAAATCTTTGAGTGGAAAAGATAGTGTGGAAAATATAAAGTATGATATTGATGAGATTGAAACAATCAACATTGAACTGGAACATATTGTGGCAAAATTACTTTTGGAAAATGACAATTTGAGAAAAGAATGAGAGAATTTAAAATCAATTTTCAAAGACCAATTTGACTCAATTGGAAAGACACGTGTTCAATAAAAAGAACAGTGTGACTCTTTAATTGCTCAGATTAATGCAAAGTCTGTTGAAAATTCGGATTTAAATGCTTAACTTCAAGAAAAGGTTTTTGCTATTACAGCATTGAGAAATGAATTAAGAAAACTTAAAAGGAAAAATGTTGTCAATACTGCGGTTTCAAAACCTAATGCCACTGTTGCTCTAGGAATGTTCAAGCTTGACATAGATACTCTTTCTCCTAGGCTTAAGAACAATAGGGATGCTCATGAGGTTTACATTGAGAAGACTATAGAATATGCTGACACTCTTTGTGGTTTTGTAGAAAGCGCTAGAGCACATAATCCTAGTGAACCTCTATTAGAATATGCTTGCATGTTTACAAAACATGTTCAGGAATTGTTAGTCTATGTCTCTCAGACATGCCCTAGTTCACCAAAATCTAGTGAAAAGTTAGTTGTTGTCACACCGATTAACAAGGACAAAATAGTCAGATTTGTTGAACCTGTCACATCATCAAACAATATTCCCAAGCAGACTAATTATCTTAAAACCAAAGATTATAACAAGCCTTTGTTGACTTCTACAACAGTAAAACCTACTACTAGTGCTAGCGGATCAAAGCCTTCAGACAATACAAAGAACAATAGGATCACGTGACCACCATGTAGCAATCAGAAGAATAAAGTAGAAGACCAATCTAGGAAAGTTAAATCTAGTTTGAATAAGACGAATTATGTTTCTGAACCTATCAGTAATGCACTTGTTAAGCATTCTGTGAGAAATGCTAAGTTTGAATCTATGTGTGCTATCTGTAACAAATGTTTGTTTGATGCTAATCATGATATGTGTCTTATTGATCATGTGAATGTGCGTTCGAAATCTAAATCTAAAAGAAAAAAAAGAGAAAAGCTTGGAAACCTACAGGTAAAGTGTTCACTGATGTAGGATATAAATGAAAACCAACCGGAAGATTATTCACTATAGTTGGTAGTTCGTGCCCTTTAACTAGGATCACTCCTAAGAAAATAGTGCATCTTAAGGAAACCAATCCTAAGTCAGCTGAAACACCAAAACCAGAGATTAAAGTCTATAGTAGGAGACCCAAATAGTTAAAATCAGTAGGTTCGAGTAAAAAAGCTAAGATTGTAGAATCTAAAACTGCTAATAACTCGGAATCTACTCATTTGTAGGGATCCAATGCTACAGATGTTCCATCTTCTTCTTCTCTTATCAATGAGAGGTTGTCTAGATCATCTTCTGGTATCTGGACTTCAGATGTTCAAAACATATGACAGGGAACCGCTCTCAGCTCATGAACTTCGTTAGTAAATTTCTGGGAACTATTCGATTCGGAAACGACCAAGTTGCAAAGATAATGGGGTATGGTGACTATCAGCAAGGGAATGTAATTATCTCTAGGGTGTATTATGTTAAAGGGCTTAGACATAACTTGTTTTCTGTTGGCCAATATTGTGACGCGGATCTTGAAGTTGCATTTGAGAAAAACACTTGCTTTATTCAGAATTTAGAAGGTGTTAATCTACTTTCAGGTTCCCGTAACACAAATTTGTACATAATTTCTCTTGATGACATGCTAAAGACTTCTCTGATCTATCTTCTATCAAAAGCTTCAAAGACTAAGAGCTGGTTATGGCACCGTCGTTTATCACATCTCAACTTTGGTACTTTTAACAAGCTAGCTAAAGACGGTCTTGCACAAGGTATTCCAAAGCTTAAATTTTAGAAAGATCATATGTGTTCAGCGTGTGCATTAGGAAAAAGCAAAAAATCTTCTCATCAACCCAAAGCTAAGGACACTAACCAAGAGAAATTATATCTTTTGCATATGGATCTTTGTGGCCCGATGCATGTGGATAGCATTAACGAGAAAAAGTATATCTTGGTAATTGTTGACGATTACTCTCGATTTACTTGGGTTAAATTTATGAGATCAAAGGATGAAGCTCCTGATGCTATCATTAAGTGCATCAAAAATATTCAAGTTCGTTTGAATGCCACAATCCGTAATGTTAGAACAGATAATGGAATTGAATTTGTTAATAAGAATCTTCGTGATTTCTATGAAAATGTCAGCATTTCACATCAAACTTCAGTTGCTCGCACTCCTCAACAAAACGGCGTTGTCGAAAGACGAAACCGAACTCTTATGGAAGTTGCCCGCACTATGTTTATATTTTCAAAAGCTCCCCTATTTCTGTGAGCCGAAGCAATCAACACAGCTTGTTATACCCAAAACCGTTCTCTGATTCGTCTCCGATACAACAAAACTCCATATGAGCTGATGCACGACAAAAAACCGGATTTATCGTTCTTTTATGTCTTTGGTTCACTATGTAATACCCCCAAAATCAGGTAGCAGCGGAATGGTAACAATGGGGTGCTACGTCAAAGTACAACAATCAAGATATAGGAAACG